>MU225550.1:171584-215189 GCA_018584345.1 Thuja plicata
GTAATATCATTGCCAATACCTGATAAGTGAAGCTTTATCCTACTTTTCCATGAAGCAAAGTTGTCCTTGTTCAACTTGGGCACATCTCGTCTATTCATCTTGTGATCTTTACTTAGGTCTTGAAACCCTCCTTCTAAGCACACAAGCTCTGATACCAATTGTTAGTAATAACTGAGAGGGGGGGTGAATTAGTGGCCTCAAAAATTTATCCTTTTAAACTTCAATCCACCAATTAATACACCTCAGATTTTTAAGTCCCTACAAGATGTATGCCTTTGAAATACTTGAAATAAATAACTGTCTGTCGGTTTACCTTCTCTATCCTTATTCTCCTTGATAACCGATAAGTAGTAAAACTTATTTACCGATACTCAGTAAATATGGAGAGTATACCAGTCAATCTGTAAATGCATATGTGAAATGTAAAATAATAAAATAATAAACCATACACACATAACACAAGGATTTTAACGTGAAAACCTTGTTAAGGGAAAAACCACTGGGACCAGTATGTTGGGATTAGGCTGAAAGCTAATCTCCCAATATCACCTGCATGCAAACCTATCACAAGGAAGAAGCAAAAGACAGAAGAGAAGACAGAAAGCTATGGCGGCCAAAAAGCCAGAGACTAGAAGTCCATGTTGAGAAAAGAATTTCTATTATCAACCAACTGAAAAGATTACAATCTCCGTATGAAATGCAAAGAAGTGAATCCTTATAAAAGGAATCACGAAACCCTAAAGGGGAAACCCTAAAGAATTATAAAGCGCCTAAGTAAAACTTAAGCATAGAGTAGATAGACTAATAATTAAATGAATTAATTATTAGCTAAACTAAGACTACTCTAACACCCCCCCTTAAGTGTAACTTAGGGAGAAGCAAAACAGCTAAACTACTGTAAAAAGTAGGAAAGATGGGTCCCGGCAACAAGGCCTGATCAGGTACCCAAGTACAAAAAAGAAAACTAGATGAAGAAAACTAAGCCTTCAATCTAGGAAAAAGGTGTCCCAGAGAAAGGAACAAGAATGAGCAAGAAGCATCTCCGAAGCATGAAGCTGTAAACTCTGTCAGAAGAGATTGATGGAACCCCCACTGAAGTGCATAACCAGGTAGAGAAGACAAAGTCTAAAGAGCTGATCAATCAAACCAGGAAGTAATAGAACCAATAGGTGAACCCCCCCATAATGCTAAACTGGGAGAGGTGATAGGAACACTGAAATGCAATGCCAAAAATATCTGTAGAAGAAGAACCAGGGACACCAACAGTGCAACAGAAGTACACACATAAGATAAAGGGCAGTGTCACCGACACACAGCATGGGCTAATGTCATAGAAGGTACGCTCACTTGACAAAGGTGGATGCACCTACAATGGCATAAGCATCATAACCCCCCATGGCACTTTATAACAGAGTGCAAGTACAACAACCATACAAGGTGTACAAGATCCTAGATATATAGAAGTAGGCACTTTATCTCAGTGCATTTATAGAAAAAAGATGCAACAAAAGAAGCATACAAGCTTAGAAGTCAAAAAGAAGAGTGAACCAGAAGTACAGTAGAAGAGATCCCAGGACCTATAAACCCAAGCAATCCACCAGAGTGCATAAACTGCCAAACTTGGAGGAGAAAAAACCTGGAGCAGAATCTGGAAAAAAATACCTTTGTCACTGAATAGTTTACTGAACCAGCTTTTCGACGATATCTTGTTTGCCAAAAATGGAGTTTGGATGAGCCAGATATGACTCCCGAAAGGCAAAAATAGACATCGGACTTCAACAGAAAAAAATGCTATTGAAATAGCAGACTCAAAAAACCTAATCACCATAATCAAAAAGAGCTTGAAAAGAGCTTTTCGACGATATAATGAAGTCCAAAAAAGGCCTCCGTATGCTCCAGATAGAGCCAAAAAGGTGAAAAAGGCTCAAAATTGCCCTAAAGGCCTAGTTTTAAGCCCCAGGGGCTGAAAAAAATGGGCCCCCGGGCACATGGCGTGCGCCGGGGGCTTGGCTGCAGCCCTTGGTCCCACATATGACTGGGTACTAGCAAAAAGTGCCTGCGGGGTTAAATAAAAAACCCGCCACCAGGCCGAGCGGAGACCGCCGGCGGGGCGACGCATCTGAGCGGGCCACAGGGACGGCGGACTGTGCATGGCGGTGGGGGGCCGAGGAAGAGCAGGCCGGCAGAGGGCCGGGAAGCTGGGCGGCGGGGGCCGCGGCGGCGGAGCGGCGGGGAAGGCTGAGAGCAGAGCGGCAGAACGGGCAGAGGCGTAGGGGCGGAGCCGGCAGGGCGGCGGCCGGGCGTGGGCCGGCGGCGGTGGTGCACCGGCGGTGCCTTTCCGTTTGCACTGCACGTGTTAATTAAAATGTAAAAAACATTTTAAAAACATGCATTTTTAATTTTTTTTTCTTGAAAATCATGTCTGTACGGCCCTAGAAGGCCAAAAATTTTCTCCCAGACGCTCCAGTGTCCAAATCGAATGAGCTTTATATGGATTCTAGGGTTTTCGGGCCTTCTGGACGCAACCGTGAGGTTGGTTTTGGTCTAAAGTGACACAAAAAAACAAAGACCCCCTAGAATCAATGAAAGATGCTAGAAAAACCTCTGAAAACTTTAAACCCTTTGTGCTTCAACAAAACTTGAACAGTGAGCAGCAAGCGAGCTCTGATACCATGTTGGGATTAGGCTGAAAGCTAATCTCCCAAGATCACCTGCATGCAAACCTGTCACAAGGAAGAAGCAAAAGACAGAAGAGAAGATAGAAAGCTATGGCGGCCAAAAAGCCAGAGACTGGAAATCCATGTTGAGAAAAGAATTTCTATTATCAACCAACTGAAAAGATTACAATCTCCGTATGAAATGCAAAGAAGTGAATCCTTATAAAAGGAATCACGAAACCCTAAAGGGGAAACCCTAAAGAATTATAAAGTGCCTAAGTGAAACTTAAGCATAGAGTAGATAGACTAATAATTAAATGAATTAATTATTAGCTAAACTAAGACTATTCTAACACAGTACCCCAAATTTTCACTCTTCTAAAGTGAGCCCTGTTAGGAGCCAACCCTGTTAAAGGTTACAAACACACTGTTAAGTGTGACCTTGTTAGAGGATTTTTTTATACATAGGTTGTCACTTAGTATTTGGCATCTACGCTACCATCCTTGAATTAGTCTCATGACTGTCAATAGGCTTTATGCTAATCTTACTACCATCCTTGAATCAGCCTCCTTCTTAGATTGTCAATAGGCTTTAGGTAAGACTGATGCTACTATCATGAGTCAACCTTCTGGTAATTTTTTAGGATATACCTCAATTACAAAAGACTGTTAAGTCCTGCTCTGTTAAGAGACCCAATGCTTCAATGGTTAAACTGAAACACAATGACCTATTTCTAATGCAACTTTGAATTGCAGATATTCAGATCTATTTATCCCTTAGATAAATTTTAAATTTACCCCTTAGATAATTAGATATGTAGCACACTAATTAGTCTGGTTGATTTTAACTTCTCCTTGAGTAGGCCAATCAAACAAGAACCACAATAACAAAACTTCTCAAATGATTCTTGATTGTTCAAATTAATATGATAATAAATGTAATCACCCAAAAATGGTCTAGAAAACCCATAGCCCCCTCTTCTCAAATATTTGGTCTTAATAAATCCTAAATCTAAGACATTATCGCTAGACTCTAAATTATTGAGCATTTAATCAAACTTGCTTACATAATTTTAATCCTAACTTGTTGAATCAAATCATTAATCATCAAAACCTAAACTCAAAAAGCATAAAACATTGGAATAAAATCAAAAAGTCCTAAGTTCCTTTTAAAATCAAAAATTGAACCCATTCACACATGGGTGTGCACTCAAAAATCAAATAAAACAAATAAAGGGAGGAAAATACCAATTTTGTCTTATTCTCCTCATAAGTTGGCCAATCAATATCACTTTATCATCTCACATGGATTGAGGGGAATTGCATCTCCACCATTGATCAAATTCTTTTGCCTCTTAATCTCAACCACTCATTCCTTGGAATCTCTTATAAAAGGGATAGCTCCCTTGCTCATTCATAACAAGGAGATTTGGAGTAGAGTTATAATGCTATTTTCATCCTAGAATTCATAGTGCATTCATATTTTATTTACTCTCATGGTAGTTTCTTGCATTTTTTCATTGTTTAGCTTCATTTCTTAGCTTAGTGGAATTCTAGTTTTAATCTCATAGCTTAATCTAGATGCATTGTTCTTCTCATTTCTAGTTCAAATATTGCATCTTAGTTTCATTCATCATAGTTGCTATGCATTTCATTTGATAGTCTATGCATTCTCATTTTCAAGCTTTCAAGAGCAAAGCATGCAAGTCTATGCATCTTGCTCCACATTACATTGAATCTTCCATTTTGGAGTAGTAAAGTCATTGATTTCTCTATGTCTAATCTGATGGACAACTATGAGAATCACACTCGCTTCAACTAGGAAGCAATAAGTTAATTTTGAAGGGTTCTTACCATGCTTTGAATTCTATGTTTTTACTAACCCTTTTTTATGTAATGGTTTATTGAAGTTTTTGGTTGCATATTCTAATCTCGCATTTTACCACACACATTTTTGGCACCCACTGTGCGGCAGAAAGTTGTGTTTTGCTCCATTTTTATGATTTCTTGCATATTTTTGACGAAACTGCACTTTATATCATACTTTTCTCTGTTGTCTGTCGTACAAAAAATTGGAGATTGGTACTCTATCATATGAGGGAAGGTATATTGTCGTATGAACTTTTATAAACTATCTTTTGTCATATCAGAGCATTAGATATGTCGTATGAGCTTTGGCAAGATTTTGTTTTTTCGTATGACAGTTGTTGTATTGTCATACGAGATTTGATGCGAGTCTATGTTCTATACTTTGTCATTTCAAAAATAGAAAGCATTTTTAGGGTTTCTCTTGAGCTAATTTCTTCTTTCTAATCTTTGGCATATCTTCGTTGGTCTCCTTGCTATCTGTTTTTGCAGCCTAACTGGTTTTTGCAGAACATTTTTGAGGAAGATTTGCTTGCCAAAGTTAAATTTGCAAACTATTTTGATATAACTACTAATGATTTGTGCTTGTAGGAAGCTTGTCAAAGAAAGTGTAAAATTATTAATCGTTGTGTTTGCAGGTTGCCTTGAAATCACATCAACCAAATGATCATTCTTGTTAGCATTTTCTTTTGATTCATAGGCACATAGATTAATTAGAGGGATCTTTTTGTTTGGTTTAAAGAAAGTGTTAGGGGAGTATGCTCTCTTTCCTTTGGGAAGATCCAAAAGCTAGACTCACTTGCTTTGTATTAAGAAATTAAATCTTTGGGAAAGAACTTAAAGTGTGTCTTGTGTGCGTGTAGAGAAAATGATACTGGATAGGAGAGTATGCTCTTTTCCCCTTGAGGGAAAATCAGAAATCTAGACTCTTTTTTGTCGCCAATCCATTTTATTTTCAAGATAAAACTTTAGAGGGTCTGCCAAGGGAGCAATCTCTTGGGAACAACCTAAGTGGGGAACAAGCAGACCTGGCTACTTCCACCCCACTATAATCAAATTCTTCCTTCAATCCAAAGAGAGGGAAGACTTGGTTATTTCTATCTTCAATGCTTTCTCACTTGTAGGAAATCATTTCTCTAGTCTTGCTAAGAAAGAACTACATTTGATTGGGTTCTTGTAGGGCCATTTTTGGTCTCAATCTTGTTTACAAGACTACAAGGGAGGTACATTCAACTTGTGTAGGGATGAGAGGTCTCAATCTTGCATGCAAGACTATACATTTTGGGTGCTTGTAGGGCTATATGCCTTAATTTCGCTTGCAAAACTACAAGGGATAGTCATGAACGGATGAACTTACTATACACCTTTAGATAGAGGCTACCTAATCTACCTCTGAAAGTATCATAATCTTTGTGCAAGGATCGATCAAAGTGAAATTTACCCGGATCACCCCAAGATTTTACACCCAACATATGTATTCCCAAGGAAGTTTGAAAGGATGAATGTGACATGGGGGAGCTTATGTGATTCAAGCATTGAGGCTTTTTCCAAAACCCACAACGTACCTAGTCCTAGAAAAAGTCAATATCACTTTGTGTGAGGCGAAGGAATATCAAGCATGGGAAAAGATTGTGATACTAATCCAATTGACTATAGGGTAGAAAGTGTTTTCTTCACACTGTGTGTTTGATGTGCATGTACACCTTGAAACCTGACAATATCACTCAAGCATAAACACTTTGACAACAGAAAAAAGCACAACATCAAGACTTTCACCTCAAACTTTAGGCAGAATTGCCCAAAACATTCTTGCACACAAGTGGCAAACTGTCCCAGAATCTTTTTTCATTTCAGACTATTGCATTTTTTGTATGAAAACACATCTAGGGGCAGAAACTTGTATGAAGACTCATGTATTTTCATTTGAAGACCCCTGTAATGTCATATGAGACTTGAGTTGGAAACAGTCTAGGATTGAAATCTTTCTCCTTTGGTCACATCTTTATAACAACAACTATCATACCTTGTCACAGTCTTTTTAGCTCTCAAATCTGGTGGTTATACATGTCATTGTCCTTTTTTCATAGCTTTTTGCAACCCTCTCAATCATATTGGCTCTTATATTCTTGGTTCTTTATCGACTTTGTCGCAAGTGTCATCTCAGCAAGTGCTCATACCTCAAATGTATGATACCTTGCACAAGTTCAACAACCAAACCAAATTTTCTTCATCGAATAAATCTTTAAGCTTTGATAATTGACTTGACACATTGATCCTCTAGCAACCTTAGTCATAGATTATCGTACATAGTCCAAATGAGAAGTCAAAAGGCTAATCTTGATTCTAAAGGAAAAGCTATAGACGACTTTGCTCAAGACTTACCTTCTTGTCAAAAACCCAAGACAAACCAGGATATCTCATGCAAGGACACTCTAAATCCACAACCAACAATACCATTGTTCAACTTCTTAAACTTGGCTACCCACAACATGTCAACTATGTCGGCCTATGATTGGGGGTCTCAACATGAACATCAAAGTCAGCATACTAGTGTTTTTTCTTCTATAGAAGAACTCACTTCCTGAGAGATTAGGAAGTTCCAGCAAGACAAACATTTTCAAAAGATGATGCAAGCCATCATGCAATTAGACAAGGATAAGTATTTTATGCATCTAGCATCAACAGGTGTCAAGCTTCCACCTGATTTTGGCATTGAGGGACTCATACAACAAGAGGAAGAGTCACCCATCACTATTCTTAACCAACAATTGCAAGATATGAGATGTGATTTAAGGGATCTTAAGAAGGCAAAAGAAAAACTTCCCAATAAATACTCATTGGAGTCCATATGCTCATCCCCATTTACCAAGAACTTACACATGCCAACTTTTCCTCCAAAGGTTGAAATCCCTAAATATGATAAATACAATGGGGAAGGTGATCCTCAAGATCATGTGAGGGAAGTATGTGCCCTTAGCATGGATTTTATGCATGAATGAACATATTTGATGCATCTATTCCCTCAAAGTCTTAGCGTCCATGCCTTGGAATGGTTCACAAAACTCACACCAGACATACAAACATTTTACAAACTGGTTCAAAAATTTATTCAACACTACTCTTACAACATCTTACACACGGTCACTATGCTCAACCTTTGTAACACCAAGAAACATATAGGCAAGCCTTTTATTAAGTTTCTCCAAAGATGGAGAAGGGTATTCGCAAGGTACCCTAGACAAATACCAGAGCCAAAAAAGATTGACATCTTCATCAATAATCTAGTTCCTAAAATGAACTATGCAACACAAATGCAAAAATATACCTCCTTCAGTGACTTGGTTGATAGCGCCATGAGAATCAAAGATGTCCTCATCAGAAAAGGGTACATTACTTTGAATAAGGACAACAAATCCAACAGCAATAACAACAATAAGGACAAGAGCAAATACTGGAATAAGAACAGCAACGTAGTTAATGATGGCATTGTGGATTCACCCGAAATCAAATCTAATGAACCAATATTCAACCTTACTACTAGCATACAAGGTGCCAGGAAAAGTTCATTTGCTCCTAAAAATTCTAAAAGCACTGAAGATACGCAGAAGGACAAGGCACCATGGATCCCTTGACCTAAACAAAATTTCACTCCTCTTGGACAGCCCTTGGAAGACGCGCTAAAAACATTGGTTGCCAATAAGATTATTACGATTCCTAATTCAAAACCATGGGAACCTGAGGTAAAACATAGATGGTGGAATGACGACCACTACTATGAATTTCATAAAAATAAAAGGCACTTGACGAACGACTGTATGAAATTGAAACATGTGATACAAGATCTAATTGATAGAAAAAATATCACAGTCAGTACTCATGGCTCAAATGATGATCATAAAGCCTTCAAGAAACCTTTTCCATCTTATGAGAAGGGTGAATCATCACAAACTTCTGGAGCCACTGTAAATCATACATATACCAACACTGATAATGTGATTCACATGCTTGAACCCTCTAACAGATCTGTCAATGTTAACGTTATCAAAGATAAGGAACCTGATTCTTCTAATGTGGTTACTAGAGGTCAAACCAAGGTCACCCTTAAGGGAGTGACATCCACATCTAAATAAATAATGGTACCAATAAGAAAACCATCAGCATCTCAACAAGTCTCTACAAGCTACAATTTGATTGATTAATTGCAACGAACTCCTGCTCATATTTCTATATTAGAATTTTTTAAACTGTCACCCTCACACAAGGAAGTATTTGAAATTGCGCTTATTGAAACCAATTTTCCTAAATACCTTGATATCAGTCAATTTTAGACCATGGTTAATCATCTAACTTCCCCTCACTATCTTTCATTCTTAGAGGAAGACGACAAAGCTCTTAGTCACCCACACAATCAGCCTTTGCACATAGAGGTTTTGATTCACAAACACCAGGTCAGACGTGTTTTGATAGATGGAGGCACTGGGTTAAATAGTTGTACCCTCAAGCTAGTTACATCATTGGGATTGTCTTAGCATACTATTGATCCTCAAAGAAAAATTACTATTAAAGCATATGACGAGGAAGAGAGATCATCCAGGTGACTTATAGTGCTCCTGATCAGGGTAGGTCCTGTTGAAAGAAATGTCAAATGCCAAGTACTTGACCTACCTCTTGCATAAAATATACTACTAGGAAGACCTTGGATCCATGATATGTAGGTGGTCTCCTCCACATATCACCAATGTGTGAAATTTCCCTATAATGGAGTAGAAGTGACCATTCCAGCTGATAGCACTTACTCCTGTAACACCTTGAAGAAAGCTAAAATCATGGTTCCAAACAATAAGGAGGTGTTACATAATTATGAAGTGGCTCAAAAGGCACGTATGCAAAGCCTTGAGGCAAAACTTAAGATTCACAACACAAGCATGGGAGAATATCAACTAACTTCTCTCCCTAGCTCTCCCAGATCTTATGGCATGCCATTCTCATATTTCCCACCTTCGAATGGAAAATGAGTAGAAATACATGAGGGAACCAGAATGTTGAAGACATAGGTATCTCTTTTAGAGGAAAATGAAGAAAAGGTTGTTCTTACCTGGTTATATAAAGATGAAGATAAAACTAATGAAGTGACACATGTGGAGATCTGCCCAGATAAATATGGGAAAGGATATTAGATGATGAGACAAATGGGATATGTAGGTAAAGGACCCTTGGGTAAGGATAAAGGCCTTATGGAGCCTCTCCATGCTGAATTTTGGGACCCCGTAGATAAAAATGGTGTAGGGTACCATGAGGACAAAGTTCATTCTC
Source organism: Thuja plicata (assembly GCA_018584345.1). Classification (NCBI taxonomy): domain Eukaryota; kingdom Viridiplantae; phylum Streptophyta; class Pinopsida; order Cupressales; family Cupressaceae; genus Thuja; species Thuja plicata. The sequence continues at coordinate 181,421 of MU225550.1, forward strand.
CTCCTAAAAATAGTCATCCTAACAACACTCACATAGATATCTATGATACAAACACTGATAACAAAGATGAAATCATCCCTCTTCCCTTTGTGCAATTGATGAGTGTTGCCACTGACAATCTGGCATACCAAGGAGAACCATATGTCCCCTCATTCTACAAAGCTTCCTTTTAACCAAACAAGACCATCACTACAATTACTACAAAAGTACCAGCCCAAGGATCAAAAGATAGACACCCTAACTAGGGGCAACTTTTCTTCACCTCCCATGTCCTTGACTTACCACACTTTTCAAATGATGGAGTGCATTTTGTTGAAGAGGTCTCTCCTTGTGCCTCTAAGAAATTAGAGGATGATTCCACTCAACATGGTGAGGATTAGCAAAGAAAAAACAATAATCACCTAAGTGTCCTAAGGACTCTCTCTCATTTTTTGGAAGAAAAATATTTAGCTCCTATTCAATTTGATTATGGTCTAGGCAATACCCTATCAGAGCAGCATCCTAACCGGGGGCAAACTATGGCTCCTACACATGTGTTAGATTTACGCCATAATTGAAACAAACTCTAATGAGTATGAATGGGAATCCTTCTCTAATCCTACAATGGATATTGAAGTGGATGTGGTTCACAAGTTCGCATCATACGTTCTACATGAAGATAGTGTTCACACCAATGAACCGCTGAGTGAACACCCCAAACCAGAACCCATTCTCATTCCCAATGATGACTCTGAAGAGGAAGATAGTTTGCCTCTTCCACGCAACATGAACTAGAATTTCGGGAAAGAGCCCGATAATTCTCTTGCATCAGCTACTCAGGATTAGGATCCCGATAGGCATTCTAGCCATGCTAGCACGTCGACCAATAATAGAAATGATCATATATCCACTAGCTATGGCCATGATTTTAATAATGGATGATGGGCACAATGGGAGCATGAAATAGAAGAAAGTGATGACACTTGGGATCTCAGAGATATTCAAGAACTGGACATGGATCCTCCACAACGTGTACTATCTAGGAGAATTTAGGTTATGCCAATGAGTGTATTTTTAGAACGTATGGTGGCTCAGGAAACAAGAGAAGGCACCAATGCTAGGTCAAATGGATTGAATCCTAGGACTACCAACAATGGCTCCACTACATGCACTCGGAAAAATCATAGTATAGGCAACCCTTCGAAGAGTGCTATCACTGATATTGTCTTACCCGTTGAAGAACATGATCCAGATAACTTAGTGCTATCCTTGGAACTTGTTGAGTCCTTACCTCTTATCCATCCTGAACTAATTGACTGGAAGCATGATGTGTCCCTAGACCTCATTTCTACTCCTAACGATTACACTTTGGCCTGCTACCTAAATGCTATTGAACCTCTCACCACTTCCACCAGTGCAATGAGCATAAGCATGACAGAGGGGGACATCAAGTTCCTCGGCCTAAAAAGAAAAGATAAAAAGAAAAAAAGGAATGATGGTGAAAACCACTTTGTGGTAGTTTTAGATCCAAAAATAGTAAAAACAAAAGGCGTATTCGATGGTGAAAACCTTTCTAAGGCACCCAAGGATGGGGAACTTGATCTCCTCCCTAATCATCTTCAAGAAAGATCTTCAGTGCTGATAGAACTATCACAAGTGGTGAATCTGGGAACAACAGAAGCTCCACAGCTCATCTACCTAGCACAATCCTTGTCTGAACAAGAAAAGCAAGAATTCATCCAATTCTTCACAAAAAAGAAAATCAACTTCACTTGGTCTTATTCAGATATGCCAGGGTTGGACACAGACATAGAATTATGAACCATTTATCAATTGCTCTAGGAGTCAAACCAGTCAAACAAAAGCTCTGAAAGATGCATCCTCATGTGGCATTATTAGTCAAAGCTGAATTTGAAAAACTACTAAAAGCTTAATTCATTCATGCTATAGCCTACGCAGATTGGATTTCTAACATTGTCCCAGTGACTAAACATGACAAGTCAATTCAAGTTTGCATAGACTTTAGAGATCTTAACAAGGCTTGTCCCAAGGATGACTTCCCATTGCCTAATATTGATATGATTGTAGATCTCATGACTGGTTATGAAATGTACTCACTAATGGATGGCTTTTCTGGCTACAATCAAATATGAATAGCCCCCAAAGATCAGGAGAAAACCGCTTTTACCTACACATGGGGCACATTTTGTTGGAATTTCATGCCTTTTGGTCTCAAAAATGTTGGGTAAACCTATCAGCGAGCTATGACCACCATATTCTAGGATATGATGCATAAAAATATGGAGGATTATGTAGATGACACTCTGGCTAAATCAGCAAGAAGAGCTACTCACCTGAAAGACTTAGAAAAGATTCTAGATAGAATGGAAAAAATTAATCTTAGACTGAACCCTAAGAAGTGTGCTTTTGGTGTAACCTCTGGAAAGCTTCTAGGATACATTGTTTTGGCCAAAGGAATTGAGGTTGACCCCGAAAAGGTAGAGGCAATAATCAAAATGTAACCTCCTCGCAATATCAGTCAGGTTAGCACTCTACAAGGATGACTCCAATCCATCAGAAGATTTATATCCCAAATAGTAGATAAATCACAACCTTTCACAAAAATGTTGCATAAAGGAGTTACCTTCAGCTAGGATGAAGGGTGTGAAAAGCACTTCCAACAAATCAAATAATATCTCGCTAATCCACCCATATTGATGGCGCCTATTCCATGAAATCCTCTCCTTCTATACATCTCAGCTACAGACACATCCATGGGAGCTTTGTTGGCACAACAAGATGAGACAGGAAAGGAAAGAGCTATATACTACATAAGCATGACCATGGTGTCTTACGAACATAACTACACTATCATTGAGAAAGCTTGCCTCATTGTAGTTTTTGCTTCTCAAAAACTAAGACACTATATGTTGGCACACTCTGTTAAGCTAATTTCCAAAATAGATCCTCTCAAATACTTACTAAACAAGGCAACTCTCATAGGAAGGTTAGCTAAATGGGTTATGGTCCTCAATGAATTTGATATTGAATACATTGCTAGAAAGGAAATTAAAGGACAAGTTATTGTTGATCACCTGGTTGATGCTCCTTTACATGACACACAACCACTACTGATAGAATTTCCTGATGAAGAAATTTGGTATCTTACAGAACACACCTGGATGATGTTCTTCAATGGATCCTTTACACAACAAGGAGCTAGTGATGGAACCCTCTTTATCATGCCACAAGGATATAAGATACCAAAGGCTTACAAGATTATGTTCCCCTGCACTAACAACATTGCAAAATACAAAGCCTTAGAAAATGGTCTGAAGATGGCTATCGAATGGAAAATCACTGAATTACATATCTATGGTGACTCACAGCTGGTAATCAATCAGGTCAATGACCAATATTAGGCAAGGGATGATAAATTTCTAACATATAAACGGATGGTTGATGCTCTCAAGAAATATTTTGTATTTGTTACTTTCCAACAGATACCAAGAGAAGCAAACAAAGTAGCTGATGTTATGGCCACCTTGGCCTCCATGCTACAACTTCAAGAGTATCATGCTTGCTATGACTTCCTAGTGGTAGAACTCCTCTTTCCTTCCAATGATTCCCCAGAATCTCAAGTCGTGTGCTCCCTAGTGGGTACTGACTCTTCCCGTTACACTCATATCTACTCTTACCTAGTCCAAACCCAAACTTTGCAAAATAACCTATCAAAAAATGAAAAAGAAGCCCTATAAGGAATGCATCCTATTACCTTATCATGGCTAACAAACTATATAGAAGAGGTCTTGATGGTACTCTCCTTAGGTGTCTAGGACACGATGAGTCCAAATGCAAACTAGAGGAAGTCCACGAAGGTGTTTGTGGATCTCATTGAAATGGTCTTTCGTTAGCTAAGAAACTCTTATGAGTAGGGTGTTACTGGCCCTCTATGGAAAAAGACACCATACAATTCGCTAAAAGATGCAAGAAGTGCCAAACTAATGGCCATTTGATTCATGCTCATGCACGTGAGCTATTACCTTTTGTTACCCACTGGCCATTTCAGCAATGGGCCTTTGACTTGATCGGGCAAATCTACCCATCATCTTCAAGTGGACACAAATTCATTATAACAGCCATGGAATACTTCACAAAATGGGTTGCAGCAGTCCCTTTGATCAAAGCTACAGGTAAACAAGTATCCATGTTTATCCTCAATTATATCATCTGCATATATGGTATCCCCTCATATATTGTGATAGACAGTGGGGGACAATTTTAAAAAAAAGATATGGATGAACTTTGTGACAAGTTTAAAATCACCCAACACTGTTCTTCTACTTATTATCCTCAAGGGAATGGACAAGTCGAGGCCTCCAATAAGAACATATTGAAGATCTTACACCAAAAAGTGAGCAAGACTAGAAAGGATTGACATCTTCAACTCAATCTAGCCTTATGGGCTTATAGAACAAGTATCAGAACACCTACAGGGTCAACGCCATTTTCTTTGATATATGGCACAAAGGTTGTATTTCCCATTGAGGTAGAAATACCTTCACTCCAAGTCAACCTACATGGACTCATCACAGATGAAGAATATCGGATTTCCAGAATCCAAGAGCTATAACTACTCAATGAGCGTAGAAAAGAAACATTTGACCATCTGAGGGTCTATCAGAAGAGAATGTCTTGAGGCTACAACAAAAAAGTGAGACCTAGAGAATTCCAGGTCGAAGACCCTGTGCTCAAAGAAAATCCTAAAAATCAACAGCTTCATGAACAAAAGGGGAAATTTGAACCCAACTGGCTAGGTCCCTTTGTGATCACCACAAAATTCAGCTCTGGGGCCTATCAGCTATCAACTCCATAAGGGGATACCTTTACTGATCCTGTCAATACTCTCCACCTAAAAAAATTATATGCTTGAGCATTCTCTCTGGTTAGCAACATGTATATATATATATATATATATATATATATATATATATATATATATATATGATCCTAAAAAAAATCAAAAACAACAAAAAAGCATTAAAAGTCAAAAACATTTAGAAAATGTCCTGAAAAAATGACTGTCTTGGTAAAAACCTGGCAAATAGGTGCCTCGATGAGTCAATAAAAAAAAAGAGAAAAACTCAAAAAAATTGAAAATTTGAAAAATACAAAAAAATTGAAAATCAAGAAAAAGTGCCTTGGTGAAAACCTGGAAACGGGTGCCTTGGTAGCAAAAATAGAATCTTTTCCAAGTGGTGAAAACTTGGCAACATGCGCCACTTGTAAACTCAGCACTCCATCTATCAACACATATGTCTCATCTCATCTGTGGGATAATCTATGTACTTCTCTGAGATATCATATCAAGTTAGTCCTTACTTCACTGATTGAAGTCATATTTAGGTCTTGTATAGGCCTCCTTCTTTTCAACATCTTGTCAGTCAACCTGTTAGGTCCTCACAATTGGTCTTTTTCTCTAGACAGTTTTCCACTGACACATTGGTGTTTTTCAACACCTTAATCAACAGTGTTTCTCAACACTCCCTTTTGGACAAAAATTTTGTTCCTAAACACATCGGATAACACAATGCAATAACACACATGGTGGTGTTTCTCAACACTCACCTCACCAACAAGTTAAATAGACTGAACGATTGTTGATAATTTTCTTGTATGTTTTCTATTATCAATGATTTCTTATGTTTTATTTGATTTTTTCTTGTTGGTGTAGTTCCAATGATCTTTATGTCAAGACAGTAGGGTGTATGTGGTAAGAGCTTCCACATTTAGGTGGATAAGCCACACATCCCTTCATCCTACTCTCTTTCACCATAAGGTGAGGTTGGTACTATCTCCTTGTCTGTTATTCTGCTTGTTTCAACAACAATGCACTCATGGTTATCTTGGCCCTGAATGCCTCGATGCTAGTGTACTGTTGTTATATCAAAACTAGAAACCTTATTCATGTCATCTTGGCGCTTGTGCCTAGATGCTTACATTTGTTTCTCACATCTATCCGATGAAGGGTCATATTCATATCTTTATAGCTCCTGAGATGCTAGTAAGGGTTGTATTGACTCTGATGTCCCAAATGTCCAAATGATGAAAAATATAACGACTACAAAAATTGATGACTTGAATTGTGTTTTAGGTTGCATTTTTAGGCTTGCATAATAGCATCATAACATACTTCATCCAATCATCTAAACATAGATCTATCCCTATAACCAGTTGATCTTCCAATCCTCTACTAGCACAATCAACTGCATTTCATCTCCTTAAGGCTACCTTCTTGCACACAAAGAATAATAACAAGAACTAGAGCGTAACGTACAGTCAGCACAAATGAAACATGCATGAGTTACGATTACTACTTATGATCTGAGCTACATAAAGCATATAACATCAATAGATCATACAACAACAAGATATAAAGACAAAATAACACATTGAGCACCAAAAGAATCATCGTATATATACCTCAAAATGTCTTAGTGTGCTCTCATAAATATCTAGCCAAAAATATACACCCTCAGAGAAAATGAATCATGTACAATCATCTAGATCTCAAAAATAAGAATGGGATAAGATAGAAGAATGGTAATCAAGTCTCTCTTCCTCCCTCACCACCATCTGGGGTTGGGTGTGGAGGGACATCCATTCTAGGAAGAGGGCATGCTCCCTCAGATCGAGTTAAATACTCTGAGTATGATGACACCTATTGTGCCCTCAGAACCACTTTCGTATACATTGAAACATAATATGCTGCTCTACTGGTCTGAAAGGTCACCTGGCTCTGCAGCGACTGAATCCTCTCCTTGTAACCTGCAATTTCTCACTCGTGTCCTTTGATCACTTGATCTCTCTTTGCAATCTGAGACTGAGCCACTGCTAGCTATGTCTGAGAAGCTTGTAGTCATGTCCTCAATGACCTAATCACATCCTGAGGTGTCTATGGCTCTCTCTAACCCTCCTCTCTGTGAGGACCATCCTGCTATATGGCCTCTCGTGCCTCTTGGTGCTACCAAACTACCCTAACTGCATCATTTATCCCTAAGTCAGGTTGAATGTATGGCATCTCCAGCTCAGAAGCCTGTGTGGATGGTGCCTATCCTCCAATGGATCCTAGGGTGCCCATCTCCCCATGATATCATTGTCCCCCTAACACCCTACTCATGCTAGGACCAGCACCTACTCCTACTCTTGTCTGAACATGAGCCTTCTGTGATGCTCTCTGAGGTTCCCTCTGTAGAATGATCAGTGGGTCTACCAATGGTGCCTACTCTAGACAATCATCATCAATCCTAGGCACCCTCTCTACTGGATCTATAAACCTAGGGAAAGGATACCTAGACAAATGGTCTCGGTACTCCAAAGTAACTCCTGCATCCGCTACTCCCGCCCGATAATCCCACACTGGTCGAGTAATCCCAATGATCTCCTGGGTGCACAATGCCAAAGACAACCTGCATAATGAAAATTTCAAATTCTCATTTTATGTTCTACAAAACTCTGAGGTACCTATGTAGGAATAAGAACAAAGAGTAAACAAATACACAAGGTGAAATCTTACTTGGAAGACCAGCCTCTGCGCTACTCATCCAAAAACTGGGCATAGGCAGTATACTCTGTAGAAATACTTTGGATATGACCATATTGTCTCAATACCTGAGACAACACAAATCTCTCTACCACCAGTGATGACTTACCCAACAAGGGGTAGGAAATGAAGAACTCCCTGTGGACTGTCCTCCACTCATCCCAGGCCTCTACCTACAAGTAAGGTCTCCATGTAACCAGGCTTAGGTCATCCAACTGGCACCTCCAATACTTTGTCTTGCCTAGAAAGGGTTGTGTAATAAAAGCTAAATATATGTACACATAGGGTTGTCCACCCTGTTGGGTATGCATTATGACTGGTCTATAAACTGAGAGATGTTCCCTAGCCCATATTTGCAAGACCACAACTCCTACAGCCATCCCTCGCATACCCCTATATGTAATCTCATGCATCTCATGATACATCTATGCCAGAAGGAACTGGCCCCACCCAAGTTCTGTAGGGTGCATAATCAAGCTCTCTAACATTTGAGCCAAACCACATAAGAACCTTTGCTGTGATAGATCATCCATGAGGAAACCACCAATGAATCTAGCAAGTACACATTCCAAAGGAAGCTGCTCACCATAACTCTCTACTAATATATCCCAAGATATAGCTTGATCTATGATCAATGGGTCCTGAAAAACTTGAGCTAACGCCCGTACACCAACTAAAGGTGTGGAATCATACTCCACATGCACTCCAGCAAAAGGAATTTGCATAATCCTATAGATGTCCTTAGGCGTGATGGTCATCTCTCTCATCGATAAGTGAAATGTGTTGTCCTCACTGTGGAATCTCTCCAATAGTGTAGTCAACATATCATGGTTCACCCGAATATCAGGAATCTGTACCAACCATGAAAGACCACAGGCTCGGACATGTGCTCTCTGATCATTAGACAGGCCATGAACTAATTTCATGGTAGTTGGATACGTAGATTTGAACTGAATGTCAAGCAACTGCACCTATATACAAACAAGCAATAGAAATGACATCAATATCGACATCAAATAAAAGTACAAACACTACAACATAATTAGAATGGCTTACAAACAGAGTAATAAGCAAGACAAATACATAACTGGGTGATAAAATAAAGAGAAAAATATCTCTATTCTCATACGACAAAAGGAAGCAAAACCAAAACTGGCCGCAAGGTTCAAACGACACAGGAATAAAAGTCAGATGATGAAATAGTTTCATATGACAAATATGGTACTATCAGATGAAAAAAGGGGCAAGTTTGAATATTGTCATGTGACAGGAGGGTAAGTCTCATGCGACAAATCTAAGGCCCCCAGACGACAAAAGAGTTTTCAACTATTTCTCGTACGAACTCTTTCGCAAGGTCATATGACAAACTGTGGGCATTTGGTAAAAACACACAAAAACAATGAAAATTTGACAAAAACAAGAAAAATTCATATACAAAGATGAAGTTTATCGACTACTCACAAGTGTTGGGTAATATTTGGGTCATCTGTGCCTTTGCATGTGCTCAAAATGATGAGTAGAGGTCAGGACCACCATTTTCACTCAGAGAAGCTTCTCGAAAACTCTAAGGTGGATGGTAAAAATGATTTGAAATGACCCCCCTTATATAGAAAATTTGACCTAATTTTCAAAATGCTCCTATGAACGTAAAAATTGCACCCCTGGCTAATTGGACTGCTCTGAATCCATTTTCAGGACCAAAATCAAAATTTGACAATTTTTTGATCCTCAAAAATGCAAATTAACCTATTCTTCATAAATGTTGTTGATTGTTGACGCTTTCCTCACATGATTCTGATTCAAGATACCTTTTGATCAGATTTCTTGCGCATTTCCTTCTTCAATTTAAAAGTCAACTCAAGTCAATTTTTGTCAAACTTGGTCAATCAGGACCTTAAAACAGGCTCCTATATCATATCTCAATGCTTTTTTGATCTATCGAGTTTGTGCTTCCTCTCCTTTAAATTTCGTTCCTGAGGGGGCAGTACCACTACATCAACAATTTGATTCACATCAACAAGTTCAATCTCTTATTCTCCTCATAAGTTGGCCAATCAAAATCACTTTATCATCTCACATGGATTGAGGGGAATTGCATCTCCACCATTGATCAAATTATTTTGCCTCTTAATCTCAACCACTCATTCCTTGGAATCTCTTATAAAAGGGATAGCTCCCTTGCTCATTCATAACAAGGAGATTTGGAGTAGAGTTATCATGCTATTTTCATCCTAGAATTCATAGTGTATTCATATTTTATTTACTCTCATGGTAGTTTCTTGCTTTTTTTCATTGTTTAGCTTCATTTCTTAGCTTAATGGAATTCTAGTTTTAATCTCATAGCTTAATCTAGATGCATTTTTCTTCTCATTTCTAGTTCAAATATTGCATCTTAGTTTCATTCATCATAGTTTCTATGCATTTCATTTGATAGTCTATGCATTCTCATTTTCAAGCTTTCAAGAGCAAAGAATGCAAGTCTATGCATCTTGCTCCACATTGCATTGAATCTTCCATTTTGGAGTAGTCAAGTCACCGATTTCTCTATGTCTAATCTAATGGAAAAATATGAGAATCACACTCACTTCAACTAGGAAGCAATAAGCCAATTTCTAAGAGTTCTTACCATGCTTTGAATTCTATGTTTTTACTAACCCTTTTTTATGTAATGGTTTATTGAAGTGTTTGGTTGCAAATTCTAATCTCACATTTTACCACACACAATAAATACTCCTTTGCACAAAAATTTATAATAGCTTTCAATTTCTTAAATTGAAACTCGCAAAGAACTGATTCTAAAGAAATTTATCAACACCACAATTGTAGAGAAAGAAACTAAATCTTTATATTATCTTCACATAACTAAGTACATATATTTGATGTATGTATCTCCTGTATTATGTTAGCTATCCCCTGATGCAAATTTACAATGTTCTTGGTTTCTCCTTTATACAAAATGAGGATAAGGGACAAGCTTCAGACCTTTTACATTGCACCCCTTCATAACTATAGTTATCATCATAATAATTTCTTAACTAAAAACATGAGAAACACAATGGAACAAGAGAAAAATAAGTGAGATCTTTGATAATTATATATTAAAATAAGGGAACATGTAACTATTTGGTCACTCTTTAATCACATCATCACCAACCTACTCCTTGTCATCGCTTGTTTGTCCTTCCTCTTGAAACTTTATTTTAATAGGATGCATGTACTCCTCCACCCATTCTATAATTTGCACATTCATAGGCCAATCATATCATAGTATATCTGGCGTGATAAGTACATGATATTTGCATTTCTTGATGGCTATGACACATACTTCTAGCATAAATTTTAAAAATCAGTTTTCAAGAACAATTTCTCTACCCAAGAACATGTTGAAATTCTATATTTTCAAATCCCTATATTTTTTAAGATGTGAAATTATTCTAGGAACCATTTCCTTCTACTCAATTTTCCACTCTTCAAGGCCTTTAATGCGACCTTCCTTGTCAACAAATTTAGGGATTGGCCACTATTTTATTGTATGGAAAGAAGATATTTTCTCATTTAGCATTTTCTCCTCCACGTCTATTTACTTAAGTTCCTCCAAGATAGCATTAATCTTTTATTATATTTCCTTTATCTTTGTGGGTGCATCTGGGTCTCTTTGAGTGACTTCACATAGTCTTGTAAGGTCATAATGTGAGGGTTTCCATCTTTTAGTAAGATCCTCTAATCATGGCCTATGTTGGTGGAATATTTGTAGCACATCAAATAATATGTGATATTCATTATAAACCTCTTCACATTTACTCATCACCAATTCAACCCCAAGGGTTATCACTTGTTCAAGAGTATTAAACACCTTTTTTGGAATTTCCTATGTGAGTGTCTGATTGGTATCTTTCAGTTCCTTGATTTATTTTTCATATTTCTCTTTTTCTTCTCTCCAGTCCTTATTGTCTGAAGAAATATCAATAGGTTTATAAGGATCATCCTTGTGTAATACACGAGATCTACTATGATCAGCTTTTAATTCCGTTAATTCCTTTTGAATATTTTCCTTTTCTATATACAACTAATTTATAACTCTATTTAGCTATTTTTCCCTCATGTGAGCCTGTTTAATTTGTTCCTGTGTATTTTACTTGATCTTTGTTGAACATGGCTCTATGAATGAGATTTGTTGCTGATATCAATGGGGAAGTATCTTATATATTTGTGACCATGACCATTCCATTATTTCCTTTGACAATGTCAAGAAGTTTGGGTTTGTGGGGGTCTTTAAATCTAACCCATGCAGTGAGAACCTCAGCCTTTCGATTGTATCCTGATCCACTTATTTTATAATTTGTGTCAAATTATGCCACAAATGAGGGGTCATCTTTATTTCTAACTTGATCAATTAAAAACAAATGCTTAATAGATAAACCTAGAACAATTAACATGTTACTTTTCAAAATTATTTGCCTAGCTTCATCAGGAGTAATGTTGAATTCATATAATTTCATGTCCTTGAGGATTTGGTTGATAATTTCCTCATGCTAGGACTTATCAGCCCCCATTAAATTTAGTTATTTCTTTTTCTCAAAATCCCTCAATTTTCATTTTAATCCAAAAGTACTTAAATTCTTGAGATTCAATGAACTTTTCATCCTCTAGGAACCTGGCTAATACAACCTCTCTTTCATCAGCAAATTCATTTGATTGTTCCTCCTCTTGGAGTTGAGATTTGTAACCATGCACTTCCTCTTGTAATACAAGGTGACATTTAGGCTTATTTACTTCTTCATAATTTCCAAGTGTCTTAAGTTCACTGGTAGCCTCTCTTGTATCCCCTTCTCCTTCAAACTCATCATAGGGTATAATAGGTACCACCTCATCCCTTTTCTACTTATTAGTTTGAGGGGAACTAGGTGTAACTTCTAAATCTGATGAGTCATGAATAATTATTTTTTTATTCTTTTTAGGAGGAGGGTTAGCCTCTGATGATACATTACTTTTGGCATTTCCATATATTTTTTCAAACTCTTTCGAATGCAATTCTATCCTCTTAAATTTCATCAGTCTCCTCATTGTGAAAATGAGACTGTCCTTTTTTCTTCATATCCTCTTTAATTTTCTTAAGGATGTTCCACTTCTTTTCCCTTAGCATCACCTCATCAAAATTTGTGCAATTTCAAGAAATGTCTTCATTTATGTTTTCCTGGTGCTCAATGATTTAAGTAAAATAATTTATGTAACCCTTGGGTTCATATACCCTTTCATCTCCATCTTCTAGAGGGTATCCCTCTTTCAAATATTTTTAGAGAGACTCGAGAGCATCAGAATCAATAGAAAACCTTGTATACTTGGATATATGAGGAAGAAAGACCCCTTCTTCCTTAGAGCTATGTATTCCTTTTCCAATTAGATCATTTTCCACATGAACTCTAAAAAGGCTATTCTTTCAAGAACACAGACTGGTAGATTATGAGGAGCTTGTTTGCCCATTCTCAAGATCATATACTCTAGTGGCCTTATAACTCTCCTTATCTTGAGAGGAAACCTCTCAACTTTATGTCTAAATGCTCTAAATATCCATATAAAAAATGAGTCCCAAAATAACCTGAAATCACAGTCTCTACTATCTCTATCCCATATGCGGTGCCAGAGTTGGATAGGAAGCCCATTTCCTTAATTGTCTATAGTAGTCAATTTCATACTATTTCTAGCAGCATCACTATTCTAGAACAAGATTAAGTGACACAACAAAGAATAATGTTTAAAAAACTTTTTTTGTTTCCACTTTACCAACTGGTTGTGTATACGCCTTTCAAATTCACTAGAAATGTAAAACTCTAGGTTGACATTAGGTTTTTAAATCCTCATAGAAATAAACATTAAATTAATAGGCATTTTGGGTATGACATCATCACCACATACATGGCACCAAACATTATAAGTTTTTTGGAAAAAAATCATGAACTCCTGAGTAGAAACTAGTGTAGTTCCCAAAATGGACATAGGCCTATTATTTACCTGCCTCTCTCTGAAGTATTTCACTTTCCTCTGGCTGAAAGATTTTACCAACCATTGGTAATCAAGTGGATACTTCTCTCTACTAATCTTTGATAAAGCCTTCTTGTTCTAACCAGAACACTCTACTATACATGACTTAGAAACAACCAGGATAGGGTTGACATCAACCCCTCTCACTATTTTGATTAAGTAAAAAAGGTTTTACAAGGACCTAAAACCTTTACAAAAGTTTACCAAATATTCAATAGAGTTTAGCAACAACTGTGCCATAGCACCAAACAAGGAAAGAAAAGGAGCTAGCAAGCTGACAACCTAAACAAAAAAGTCTCATAGATAAATAATAAAGATAGGGACAACAAAAACAAAAAGGAAAGAACTAAGGAAAAGACAGCTACATGCCCTCCACCATTTCCTGGGCATAAATGACCATAATTTGTATCTGATTTACCAAGTTCTTAAGGTCTTCAGTTTCTTTGTCCACCTTTGGACTCATCTTCTTGGTGCTTTCCCTTGTGCGAGTACTCAGTCCTATGATCTCCTTCACCTCTATGCAGTCCTTTTCCCCTATGTCCTGATCTAACTTTTCCATCAGGATCTGTGTGTGTCCAGTATAGGCTTTGAGGCTCACCAGGCATTGCTCCCCAATTTTCTTGACCGTTTCCTCAATTTTTTCCATCTTGATGTTCAGATTATTGATTTTCCTTGCGTTGTCAACCCCTCTCACTGTTATGGTTTCCTTTTGAATATTTTTTTCTAATACATCAATAAATTCAACGTCCAAAAAAACATTAGGAACTATGAATTTACCTAAGTCTAAATTCCATGGGATGCCTTTGGAACACCCTCATCCATGTTATTATAAAAATACTAGAACAAGGTCCAACCTGGGACTAGTATTTTTGCATCCTACAATCTCCCCATAAGTCATAAAATGAATTCTTAGCATTGGTATACTCTAACTCTGGAAATGTATCTAATAAAGCTATCTACATAGGAACCTAAGGTTGTTCTTTCTTTTTACCCTTATCCATAGTTTTTATGACTTCCTTCTTTTAGGCATTATTGAATCAAAATATTTCAAGTTCAAGGAGAAGTTTAAACTTACTGGTGTCCAAGCTCATCCAAGTTCTCAGCACTTTCTCCACTCCCGTCTCAAAAATATTTCAAAAAATCAAATGGGAATTTGTTTACATTTAATATTTGTACCATCTTTAATAATTTTGAGCTTATCTACATTTAATTTACTTTGCATATCCACATGTGTGTTTTGTCATCACAACAAAGAAGCAGTAATTTCACTTTAATTTCCCCTTCTCCATATTACAAGTCCATATTTTTTCTTCCATGAAATGGTGACAATATTTCTCTATTTCATAAGTGGTCACAACTTCCTTCATGAAATAGCGATTTTTTGCTACTTCGCAATCTCCTTAAAACTTACTTGTAAAATAGAAATATTTCACTATATCACAACCCTCTATTTCATACCTTGCAAAACAACATTGAGTTTTTTGTTTCATGGCCCCTCATTTTGGAACCTTTGAAATAGAAAATATATAGGAACCAAGGAAAATTTGGTTATTAAGAAATTTTCAAATGTTATGATGACACTTATGGTTCACTTTTGAGGAAAATAATACTCTTTTAGGATCAAATCACATAAATCTCATGATGACCTATGGAAAAAGTTTTGATCACTTGTGGGTTGAAATTTGCAAGAAAAATTTTGTAGCTTCAGCCTTTGTAAAGATCTCTCCCTACCTAATCAAATACAAAATATTATTGATGAATTGTGAGAGGTGACAGAGGGAATGACTACTCAAGATACTTCAAATTTAAAGTTTTCTCAAAATTTATAAGGCTCCAACAGGGTTAAAATGCTTTGAATGGATAAAAAAAATTTTAATATAGATAGAAATATAAAGAGGTATGAAAATGCTAAAGAAAAAAATTGATACATATAATATCTAGCCAAAAATATGGGGTTTTTAAATTCAGGTTGTGTATTGGGAGAGGGTGACAAGAAAGGAGTATAGAGAAATATTTTTTCAAAATAGGGGGATTCTTTAGTATCCCACTAACACACATGATATAACCCAAGTTCACTAAGTGAAGCCCCCATAATTTTAGCTTAGTTGTATCATGAGCTTCATCAAGTTGTTTATTGATAGACTGCAACACTTTCTACAGGAGTTGTTCTTCTACAGATATGGGCTTGGGAGAACCTCTCTATGACTAGACTAATAGTAGATATAGATTGTCATGTGGGTGACCATACCTCTATATATATTGTAGATTCATTTTCCATCCTTGGTTGGGAAAGCTAGAGTATTGTTGGAGATATATTGTGTAACACCCCTTTAGGGAACCCATGAGAATTAACCTAGAACATGATACTAAGTTTATAAAAAAAAAATTAAATGTTTATAAACAATAATGATAACAGTGCAGGAAAAAAATAATGAATCACATGACACACACATAAATGCAACTCAAACAAAGATTACAAATCTTTATGGTTCCTTGACGTAGGGTTACTTTAAGAAAACTAATCTACAAAGAAAAACCACAAAGAACTAGCATAAAAAATACATCAACTGAAATCATAAAAAGATCACTATACAAATGATACCCAATGTATACATAATGAATCAGCATCCACTGTACAAGTCACAGTGTATGTAATAATGAATAAAAATACATCACATCCTCTGAATGGATGTCAACCAATATACATACAAGGTACAAAAAATACATCATCATGATAATGAACAAGTTCCCAGAAGAAAAAGAAGATAGAACTACATCAAGGATCATCCAAGCATGAACAAGAATGTCGGATCTCAAATTTTAAAAGGATCGCTACTACTTGACCTTGTGGAACCAAAGGTCCTCTCCCACTGTGCTAAGGAGATAACATCAGTCCCACACACACAGGTATACAACAAGAAGAAAAGTGCAAATACATACAAGACATCACAAGGGTATGCTCAGGAGGATCCTAAAAGCTCTCTAAAAAATAATAAGGATTAATACAAATTATCTGAGGCACCAAACACATGTAGGAAACCTAAGATGCATATAGAAAAGTTTCATCACATAATTCCACCCTTGAGTTACCCTATTAGTCCCCCTAGAACATGGCCCCCATGTGACTCTATGTGGCTCGATAATCCTTTCATAAAGATAAGGATCTTAAATCTCATCCTAGCTTGTACTAGCACTCAAAGCATGGACGAGAAGCATAAAACATCTTATTAATTCATTTTAAAACCCCATAAATGTATCATATTACCACTTTTTAAGTATTTTCATATGAGTTACCCTAGTAGCCACTTAGGGACCTGGCCCCCATTGCAAGCCACTTCCCCTTTATACACTCAGTTAGCCTACCTAGGCTCAAAAGAATCTACACATCAAGAAGGTAACACATAAATCTCAAAACTGATTCCTGCCCATACAGAAACTATTGGTTCTTAATTAACCATAACAACATAAAGTACTCCCAAAAGATCACATAAAATTGAGCTTTAACAAACATATAAGGTTGGGTAAAAACAATGACGGAGACCATAATAACAATCACAATGCATATAAAGAGTACACATAACATCAATAGAAAACACATCACGAGCCTCTGGTTCACATTTCTGAAAGGTTAACTTAAGCCCCCAAAATCCAGATAGATATCAATAAAAATTACAATTAAGTACACACTCGATCAAATCAACACATAGATTCGACTTGCTTGATTCAATCAATTTTCTTGCTAAAGCCCAGTTTGAGTAAAACATGTGCTCATATAAAATCTCATGCTCAAAAATATCCAAATAACTTTATCTCTCAAATAATCATCATTATTCAATTAATAACCATTTTATTACTTAAACAAAAAAAGATTAAAAACATAGTTAAGGACATTAATATAATTCCTAATCAATTATTAGGTCTTATTTAAATTTAATATTAACTAATTTATAAATACTAACTAAATTTTATTTTATTTTAAAAAATAGATAACAAAACCAAAACTTACCCTAACATTATTCCTATTTATAAAATATATATATATATATATATATATATTAACAATATTAAATATTATTAATTAATAAACTTTTTTTAAAACAATTTTAGAAAAAGTAGCGCATAACATATATACCAATGTTATAATGTTGTCCCTATTTTTAATGTTGTATTTGTGGGACCTCTTTTGGTTTAGTTGCTTGTTTTCCTATTTCCTTTCCTTTTTGGGTGCTCGGGCATAGCTATTTTTTTCTCTTTGATTGAACATATGTTTTTAACTCTTTAGGTTTCAGGTCCTTGTAAAACCTGCTGAAATTTATTACTTTGTAAAGGTTTCGGGTCCTTGTAAAACCTGTTTTTACTTAATCAGAACATATATACCAACCCCACCACCCATGTGGGTGGGTGCTATCCCCAAGGACTTTGGTTGGGGTCGTAGCTTTTGGTCCTCACACACACTCCCACGAACCACTATAGTGATTGTGGTGGGTAGCACAGTCCACGATACCCCCACTGTCCTGCGGGGGTTATGTGGGTTGGGGGTGGGGGTGGTGTCCCCGCCCCATAATAAATATTTTATTTTAAATTTATCTTATATATATATATATATACATATATTGTAAACTTAGTATCATATTCTAGGGTAATTCTACTAGGTTCCCTGGAGGGGCGTTACTGATTGATGACATTGACACACTTTACTGGGGGGCATACCTTGATTGTGAGATGTGAGTAGAGGATCGGGATGAGATTCCCTATGCATTGTTATCATGATGGTTGATTTCACACACACATTTCATCCTTGAGTGGTTTCTCCTTACTCAAGTTCTACAATAGTTTAGTCAAATTTAGGGGATGCCACAGGGTTTGGCAGTATATGCTCGAGTCCAGACTGAGAGAGGGTTATGGGATCCATGTTTATACTTTTTGAGAGCTCATGATGAATTGGATAGGCTTGGTCTAAGGTTTTGGGATTATCGGTCTGATACTATTGATACATGGATGACATTTAATTATGGCCAATGGTTCACTTTTCATCCCTTTCCCAAATTTACAGATCCAAGAGAGTCTTGACCCTCTATCGATGATCTTGACTCTAATGATTTTAATAGTGATGATGATAATGATGGTCAACCTAGATGGTGGAGGGGTGCAAGGGTTAGAGGAGGAAGAGCTAGAGGTGGAAAACCCAGGAGTGGTGGTGGTGATAGAGGTGTTGGTGGTGCTACCAGCATTGAGAGAGGAAGAGGTGAAGTGATCCTAGATGTTCCAGGAGGTATAGGTGGTGGTGGCAGGGATTGAGGATGTGTTGGAGATGGATTGTGAGGACTAACCCAGTCCAACATAAGCTTAGAACTTTTTCTCATGCTCTCCAGTCAATACTAATTTTTCTATAGTCATACTTTTGGGACACATGTATTACTTTATGGATCTGTGGAATCCTTTGCTTGTATACAACACCTGATTATGTAATTAGGGAATTTATTAGATACTTTGTGTGAGTGATTCAGATTTATGTTTAAGACTTAGTTTTGATGATTTTGTATATTAGATTAGTATGTGGACGTTAGATGTAATCAAGATTCATATTTATTAAGAGTATGTTTATGCATATGGAATAGATGCAAATATTGTTAAGTTCAATGAATCTTTGATGCAAGTATGAGTGAATGTATGTTCAACTTACATTATGTATTATATTATTTTATGTGTTGATTTATTGGACCTACTGATGGGTGCAATGAGTGTGCAGGAAAGTTGACCATGGTACTAATCAGGGATTCATGAATGGACCTATGTGAAAATTGTGATGCTAAGGCCCTGTCTATATAAAGAGACATGGACCTCGTTGTATTGTATTTTTATTCATAAAAGTGTGGTGTATGATTGTAATTGATTTAATTAAGTAAATGTGTAATAAGTCATGCTCATGTGAAATTCTTGTGTCACTTGACACATATGCACTCTATGTGTTGGCATGGCTAGTGAATGTGACTAGCATAGGATTAACTTTACCCAAGAGTTACCTAGTATAGTCCCAATGCTTACCCTAAGGTTTAGGAAGATAAGATTGAGATAAGATTGAGTCAAGAGATATTAGATTGAGTCTTGAGGGTTGGATTTTCGAGAGTTAACCTTGGGTGGATTTTAGGAGGGTCATTTGCACTCCCAGAGAGTAACTAGGGTCAAAACTAACTACCCCACTTGGTAACTTAGGGGTTAGGGGTCATTTTCAGCCCATTAAGAGTCTTGAAACTCATTTATGACCCCCCTAAAGTCACCATTTTGGGAAGTGGCGAATTTGGAGAGTTGGAAGAGTTTGGTTAAGCCATCCCTTCTTTCCTTGCAAACATTTAAGTCCATTTATGAAGAAGGAAAGTGGGGAGAGTAGATGGATTAGAGTCTTCCTTCCATTTATGACTCCTGATATTTTAGGAAGAATGACTATATAAGGAAGGCCTTAGAGGGAGTTTTGGGTACACACCCACTCTCTAATTTTATAGACAGGTTCATTTGTAGGAGTAC
Source organism: Thuja plicata (assembly GCA_018584345.1). Classification (NCBI taxonomy): domain Eukaryota; kingdom Viridiplantae; phylum Streptophyta; class Pinopsida; order Cupressales; family Cupressaceae; genus Thuja; species Thuja plicata. The sequence goes on from MU225550.1 coordinate 201,564, forward strand.
GACTTGAGAGAAGAATGAAGGATGATAAGGAGAAGCTCTTCACAACCCACCTTGCATTTACCATAGCTTGGATTTGAGGTGAGTTTCCTTATTAGCATAGTTAGGAGTAGATATTTTTTTCATTTGTACATAGCTTGAGAAAACCATGATTGAAGTTTATGTTATTATTTTTTTTATCTTCATGGAGTTTATGTGTTGAGTCTTGTATTTATTTTGTGATTGTTTGTATATGGGGTTCTTCAAGGCTTATTCACCCTTGGGAGGGTTGGGTAACCTTGATGGGGTGAAAGTTAGTGATCTACCCAAGTAGTGCAGAGTCTCTCATGTGTGGAGGGATGTACATGGGTATATGGGTGCCCATGATTCCAAGAATCCCCAATGGAATGTGGGGTTCATAACAAAATTTGGAAGGCTTGAAGTCATAACTTGTTTTGTGAAAGAAAGGTAAATTTACTCCAGTTGCCTCCATAGGGCATGGAGGTGAAGGGTAGAAATTTTTTCATGAGTCCATGTGTGCCCATGGAACAAGATTATATATGTGGTACTTAGGAATGTTGAGCCCATGTGTGGCATATTCCTAGTGTATGTATTTTATATTATTGGCTTTCTCCTCTTGTAGTAGTCCTCTTTCACCCCTTTGTTTCAGGTCTTTTGGAAGACCTACGTATATCCTTGGGTATTGGGTATTTTATTTTGTTCCTATTTTCAGATTCATGGTTTTTATGTGTGTATGTATCCTGGTTAAGTTCTAGATCCCCTAGCTTGGGGGTGGCCTTTCAAAGGCCTAGGTTGGAAGGTGAGCCTCCATGGTCAACCTTGATGTTCTTATAGGTTCTGGGAAAGCTCATGGAAGTGTAGCTGGTGTCTTGGAATCTTGGTTGTAATCCCTTTTTCAAAGTCACTTTTTGGTTTAAATCTTTTCCTTGAAATATTTAAAGGAGATTCGATATTTGTAATTCCCTTGTTTAAATCTCATGTATTTTGAAAGAGTTGTATTCACTACTTCCTTGTAACAAAAAGAGAAAACTTGTTCTATATGCTTTTATCATTAATTAGATTATTGGCTATTTCATAAATAGTCTTATTGATGTCCTAGTAAAGTGATAGGAAAATCTTAAGGCTATAACATTAATTAATATTGTTGATTAAACTTTCAATTAATTTAATTTTGTCAAATTTACAAAGGTGTATTAAGGAAAGAAAAGACTACATCTTCTTTAGTTAAATATAATATTTTGTTTTAACAATTGGAAATTTTTAGTTCTTTTGGTTAAGGTTTAAGTGCCCATATGTTGGGGCATGACATGGATTTTGAGGGGGACATGGTCCTATTAGAGGTAGAGTGTTGTTGGCAGAGGGATGGGCAATGCATAGGCCTCAGGAAGTCAGATTGCTCCTACTACCCCTAGTCTAGATGTTTAGGTATTAAAGGCTAATATGTTATCCTTACAAGGTCAATTAGCACACGATCTGGGTGTGATTTAGACTTTAGTCATAGAGGTAGTTTAGATACGGACTATGCAACAAGGAAATAGTAGCTAGGAAGGTACATCTCCATCACCTAGACCACCAGGTGATCTAGATGTGGGGACTAGTACAGGTCCCTCTACAAGTGTAGGTGATGATGCAAGCATAGATGGTGGCCAGACTTAGATTAGATTTTTGGATATGATTTGTGATGATGTAAAATTGCTTCTTGATGATATTGATTTTGTAGTTTAGATCTAGATGTGGGGACTAGTACAGGTCCCTCTACAAGTGTAGGTGATGATCTAGGCATAGATGGTGGCCAGACTTAGATTAGATTTTTATATATGATTCATGATGATGTATACTTTCTTCTTGATGATATTGATTTTGAAGTTTAGTGATGTATCTTGATGTACCTTGATGTACTTGATTTATATGGAAATTTTATATCGTTCTCTCACCCCCTTACTAATACTGATGATTTATTCTTCTTTGATGTCATTATACATTAGACTCTATGATTTTGATGATATATATGATGTGAGACTTATGATGGATGCATTACATGGTTATATATAGGCATTGTTTTGTGTTTTTCTATGGTGGATGTATGGATGTATGTACTTTACTTTAGATGTTTCATGTATGGATGCATTTACTTTATTTAGATGCTTATGTATGGATGCAAATGGATATGTACGTGTATAGATGCCTAGATGGATGACTTAGTCAGATGAATAATGTATGGAATATACTTATGACGGTTTATTTCAATGTATTAAATTTATAGATTTAATGGTTCTATATGATTATTTAGTCCTTTATGTATATTATGATGTTTTATTAATGATGTAATGTGGAATGGTCTTAGATGCACTTAGAAGAATTTAATGATGAATGAAATGCAACTTATATCTGAATGGAATGCACCTAAATGTTTATGATATGCACTTAATGATAATGATTAATGAGATGTAATTTTATTTAATGCTTAATGAAAATGCACCTAAATAAAAATGAAATGTACTAAATTATGATAAATAATAACCATACTTAGGTACATAATGTGATGCACTAACTTAATGAACCTAAATGAAAATGATATGTGTTGCTTTTGTTTTTGTGAAAGTCCAATATATTCCATCCAAAGGATAATTGTGTGTTTTGAGTTTGATGATTTGACCCCCTTGGTAAATCCCATAATGATTACTAATGCAAGATTTAATCTAAACATGAATGCAATATGCAATATGCAAATGCAACTAAACCGTTTTCACTTTTCACTGGATCATTTATTTTTCTATTATCATCATTGAGCTATTTGAAACATTTCCATAGGTACAACCTCTATAAAATTTTATTCATGATGATATGAATATTGTTAGGTACAACTACCACTGATTTTGAATTATGATGCTATGAATATCATTTTGATCAGTTTTTATGTTGCAAGTTGATCCTAGAATCTAGGTATAAGGAACCAAAATGACCTGGGTATCATTTGCATAAACAAACAAAGAATTAATCCTTTTCATATGAAAATTTCCTCATTAATATTGGATGATCATGTATTTAAACTAATTTTCACACTAATATGAATCAACTCGACAAATAAAAGATTAATAAAATATCATGCTTCATCATTGCTTCTCTAGTCCAAAACATCATAGAGTTGATATAAAGACATTATTTTGGAAACCAAGAAACCAAAATTTTGAACCTATTTTTATTTTTAATTCAATCCATTTTTCATAAGAGTTCATCCATTTGTCCTTTCGATCCTGATTTTGGTTTATGTTATAGTTGATGTCAAATTTTCTGATTTGATGTTTGATTTGTCCAACAAGTCAAAAATCTTGATATTTCTTTGAGACATTTGTGTCATGCTTGTGTCTATTTTTTATTAGCTTACTAAGTTTTGATTTTGCCCCTATTTTGATTTGACAATGATGATAAACCAAGACAAATTTCCAAACCATGATAAAAGCTTTATTGGACAATGGAGCTATGCAGGTGGTGGCTTTTATTATGACTATGTACATGAATGGATAAATGCAAATAGATATGTACAAGGATGGCAGAAATGCAAATGAGGATGCAAATGCAGTGATACTTGATAGATAGAGAAGCTCAACTTGGAACAAATAGCGCCTATTTTCCACATTTTCACTACTTGAATTTAATGCTTTTTTTTCTTTTCTCTTTTTCATTTTTTTATGTATTATCAACGTGTCTATTTTCCAGGTTTTCACCAAGATAATGGTTTTGTTTAGGAATTTTTCCATTTTTTTTATTTCTTTAGGATCTCTTTCTTCTGTACAGACTAATACTATTTTGACTGATCAAGTATAGAACCTCGTAAGGTGAATATGATTTATAAGTTCTTATATTTCATCTCCATCACATGTGGCTAGCTTATAGGTCCTTGATCCATAGGATGATGTAATGACCAAAGGTCCTAGCCAATTTTATTCGAACTTGCCTTTCTTTTCCCTATCTTGTTGATTTCGCACATTTTCTCTTAGAACTAGTTTTCCAACTTGATATTATCTAGGTTTGATCTTGTTATTGTAGTTTCTTGACATCCTCTTTTGATAAACCTTTATGTAATCATAGGCTTGGTTTTTATGTAATTCAAGTAATTATAGTTCTTTCAATCTAGCAACCCTATAGTCTTCATCTGTCAATATGCCATGTAATGAAACTCTAATTGATAGTATCTCTAACTCCAAAGGTAAAACTACTTGTGATCCATAGACTAAGGAAGAAGGTGTAGCTCATGTAGGTGTTTTGATGCTAGTGCTATAAGCCCATAATGTTGGATTCAACTAGATATGCTAATCTTTACCTGAGTTATCAATTGTCTTTTTAAGGATTTTAATGGTGTACAAGCACCTAGGAAAACTCCCAATCTTGTTGAAAATTTTGGCTTGTACAGACCCTAGCCAAGTTAGTAGATTTCATTTGTACCTTAGAAGGTCTTGTTGGTTAGTGTCTAGTTGGAGTAGACTAGGACCATTCCAACTAGTTAGTTAAGGATTTAAGTGTTTTAGTTCATTTTAGCCCAAAATGGGAAATTGTGGTCAAAAAGCCTAGAAGGCTTTGGATTAAATTTTTCCCTAAATATGCCTTAATGATGTTTTTACATCATGCCATGATGATAGGAGGTCATAAAATCAAGTTTTAACAAAAGATGCAAAAGTTGCTAAAAAGTTGCATGACAACTTTTACAACTTTGCAATGTTGTCCAAAAACCTTGTCAAGAATGACTCCATTCGATGAGTGGAAAATTTGGTTAATGGTAGTGGCATAAAAACATGGGGGAATCATATTAAGATACCTTGAGGCCCATTTCCCGAGGATGGGTGATGTAATGAAATATTTTGAATAGTAGAAGTTTTATGTTTTTTTTATTGCATATACAGTCTACTGGTTTTGTGTTTGGGTATTGTGAAATGGATTGAATAACATGACTTCGTGGTAGATTTGGTTAGTAGAGATAGTTTAGAGTAACTTTTTTTTAGTGTGTTTGGTTCTTTGAGTTCATTAGAGTAGGATTGTAAAATATTTTGTTTCTAGTCTAGTTGTTGGTGTTCACAGAGTGGTTTTGAAGAAAATGGCTCCTCCATAATTCTCCACCATAAATTTCATCATGGAATGGGGGAATATGGAAGTATATCCTATTTACATAGTGTATATATGAGGAGAGAGTTAGAAGAGTTGTTTTACTAATTTTATGAGCAAGCCTTAGGCGAGACTGGAGTACCCGGCTAGGAAATCGCTTGAGTTAATATGTGTTTGATTGCAGGGACATTGAAAGTTGTAAGAAACAAAGCATGGTTTTGGAACCTTAGGGAATATACAGACACCTCCTATGAAGGATAGGACTTCACCAATCTAGTATGATACATTTTCATGCATAAGTCACTTGGCTACACTGTTTTAGCCCAATTATCCCTAGTTGTCCTTAGTTCTAGGAATCTAGTGTATAGACACCTTAGGGCCCTAAACCTACAAAATCCTTTAAGTATTGTAAAATGGTATCCTAATCCCAACTTTGGTTTTTGGGTTGTTTGAATTTATTTTACAAGAATTGGGAAAAACCTCTCAGATAGGGCTAGTAGAAGGAGTAGGCCTAAAAGCCAAAATTGGAAGCCAAGTTGGAGATCATTTGGGGCTGTTGTGTTACCTTGTCACAAATGAGTTCTTATGGAGTCTAGGGAGTTGATGAACATGAGAAAAGTCATTGCAAACACTTCTAAAGTTGGAAAGTTGAAAATGCACTTGGGATTGTCCAAGGGAGTTTAGGAACGTTGAAGCACAACATTGATGGATGTCATTCAGGGAGAAGCACGATAAGATCAACTCATTGTGTTGAGTTAGTGAAGTCTTAGGCCATTGGAGAAAAGACTTGGAAGGTCCTAGAATTTATTTTAGGATCCTAAGAAGACTAGGACAAGTAGATTCCTAGCTAGAGATTGTGCGAGCACACCTTGGAGGACTTCCATCAGATTGGTATCAGAGCTTGTTTGATCAGGCTTGTGGTGAATATTCCAACCAGCAGAGTCTGTAGGAGAGTCCAAAATGGTGATAAATTTAGAGTTGGTAAAGAAGGTATATGAGCAAGAAGTGGAAAATAGGATGCTCAAAGACAGATTGGCTCAATTAGAGAAAAAGGTAGATGAAATGGATGTGAAGACAGAAGAAGTAAAGGATAATGTTGAAGGGAAAGGAAAGGAGATTGCCATAGATGATGAAGTACCTGAAGCTGACCCTTTCCTTACTAAGGAACCATTTTTGAAAGCATTAAAGGCTATGATTGGTAAAACACTTGAAGGAGTTCCTATCTTTAGTGGAAAGATGGAACCAGAGGTAGTCCTAGATTGGATAGAAGGACTAGAAAATCACTTTGAGTGTGATGGCATAACTGAGGCTCAAAAGGTGAAAGTTTCTAAAGCCATACTAAGAGGGCATGCACTCACTTGGTGGAATTTTATCTAAGATGAGAGACAGAAGGAAGGAAATAAACCCATTTCCATATGGAGGGCTATGGTTGCAAAAATTAGAGATGCCTATATCCCTAAGGATTATGAAATCCAACTACATAAAAGAAGACAAAGTCTAAGACAGAAGGACCTAGATGTAAACTCATATACTGAAGAATTTCAAAGGTTATGCATGAGATCTAGAGTTGCAGAAGATGATAAAGTGAAGGTATCCAGATACCTAAATGGTCTCAAGTGGACCATACAAGATGAAATGAGTCTCTTGACTCCATATACTATTTATAAGTGCCACCAAATTGCAATCAAGGTAGAAGAGAAGCTAAGGAAGAAATAAGATTCAAGCACCACCATAGGTAGAGGCAAAGGAAGAGACAATAGAGGACAGAGAGGTGGATATGGTGGAAGAATTTCTGAGCCAAAGAGTCAAGGAGATACTAAGCTTACTGAGAAACAAGAGGGAAGCTCCAATAGAGGTAATTCAAATAGAGGAAGGAACTCTAATAGTAGAGGAAGAAGCAGTGGCCAAGGTAGAGGTAACTACTTTACAAATATGAAATATTACCACCGTAACCAGATAGGACACCCTGGATATAGGTGTCCAGAGAAAGGCACTACCTCCCAAGGAAGTGATAAAAGGGTAAATTATGTTCAAGAGGACACTAGTGGTGGAGGTAAACACCCTAAAGTACTCTTAGAGTCAGAGGAAGGAGAGAACTTAATGATGAGGAGGACATTGATAAAGGAGCCAGTAAAAGAGGAGCCTACTCAAAGGAGATCACTATTTAGAGTGAAATGTAAAATGATGGGAAAAGTCTGTAGAGTCATCATAGACTCAGGGTCTACTGACAACATAGTGTCAGAGGAGGCAGTCAACAAGTTGAAGATGAAAACAATACCCCACACTAATCCTTATAAAGTCACTTGGTTGAACAAAGGACAACATGTCCTTGTCAATGAACAAGCTTGGGTGGGGTTTTCAATTGGGAGGTATAAGGATAGTGTTGTGTAATGTACTGCCTATGGATTCATGTCACCTACTCCTAGGTAGACCATGGCAATTTGATAGACATGCCATGCATGATGGAGCAAATAATTCATATTCTTTCAAGAAGGACAATGTGACATTCAAAATATAGTCACTATTAGAGGATGGAGAGATGAAATCATCTGGCCCCAATGTCCTTATGGTCAGTGAGAAGGATTTCTTAGAATCCTTAGAAGAAGGAGAGGGAGTTTTTTTTTCCCTTGTATTGAAGCCAAAAGAAGAAAGGGCAGACAAGACAGTCAAAAGGACAAACTTACCAATGGAAGTGCAGGAGATGCTGCAGAAGTATGAAGGCATTGTCAGTGATGGACAACCATCAACCCTAGCCCCTAAGAGAGTTGTAAGTCACCAAATAGAATTCATTCAAGGACCTACCCTTCCCAATAAGGCAGCCTATAAAATGACTCCTCAACAAAATGAGGAAATAGCTAAGCAAATTCAAGAACTCCTAAGCCAAGGTCTTATTAGGAAAAGTATTAGTCCTTGTGTCATACCCACTATCTTAGCCCCTTAAAAGGGAGGAACTTGGAGGATATGTACTAACTCTATAGAAATAAATAGAATAACCATTAGGTATAGGCTCCCTATCTCTAGGATAGAAGACCTAATGGACTGTCTAGGTGAAGCCAAATTTTTCACAAAGATTGACTTGAAGAGTGGATACCACCAAATTAGAGTTAATGAAGGGGATGAATGGAAGACAGTCTTCAAGACCATGGAAGGACTATATGAGTGGCTTTTAATTCCATTTAGGTTATCCAATGCCCCATCTACATTTATGAGAATTAATGAATGAAGTCCTCAAGGACTACATAGGAAAATTTTTGGTAGTGTACCTGGATGATATACTCATCTATAGTAAGACAAGAGAAGAACACCTCAGACATCTACAAATATTTTTCAAGAAGCTACATGAGGAGAAGTTGATGTAAACTTGGAGAAATGTGAATTCATGAAACAAGACCTCATGTACCTTGGGTTTGTGCTATCTCAAGGAAACCTAAAAATGGATCCAAGCAAAGTGGAATCCATTATCAACTGGCCTACTCCAAGGAAAACAACTGAGGTAAGAAGTTTTCATGGCTTAGCACAGTATTATAGGAATTTTATAAAGCAATTCAGTGTAATTTGTGCTCCTATGCTTGATACTATTAAAGGTGGGATGAAAACTAAGTTTATATGGAATGAATGAGCTAACCATGGATTTGAGTTGTTGAAGAAGAAGATTTATACTCAACCAATCTTGATTTTTCCAAGCTTTGAGAAGCTATTCATAGTGGAATGTGATGCAAGCAATGTAGCTATTGGTGTTGTCTTGAGCCAAGAGGGAAGACCAGTGGCTTTCCACTCTGAAAAACTAAATGAAGCCAAGAAGAAGTACTCTTCTTATGACTTAGAGATGTATGATCTATTCCAAGCTTTGAGGAAGTGGAGGTGCTACTTTCTACCAAAGGAGTTTATAGTCTATTCAGACAATCAAGCACCGAGTTTCCTGAATTCTCAAAACAAGCTCAGTCATAAACATATGAAATGGGTGGAATATCTGCAGGCCTATACATTCAACATTAAGCACAAAAAGGGATTGTTGAATAAGGTAGAAGATTCCTTAAGTAGAAGAGCCATAACTATTCAAGAGATACAACTGCAGAGCATGGGTGTTGACAACTTCAAAGACCTATATGGAGAAGATGAAGATTTTGCAGACATCTATAAGGTATGTCAAGAATACAAGAATCATTTTCATAGTAAAATATTTGAATATAATTTGCAGAGTGGTTTATTGTTTACGGGAAGTCAATTATGTGTTCCTATAGGGTCTATAAGAGAGAATCTAATCCTAGAGAAACATAATGGTGCACTTAGTGGCCATTTTTGTGTTAATAAGACTTAAGAATTAGTTCAGAGGTTCTATTTTTGGCCCAAGCTGAGTTTGGACATTAGGAAGTATGTAGAAAGTTGTGTTGTCTGTCAAAAGGAAAAGGCACATCTTCCAATGTAGGCCTTTACCTGCCTCTCCCCATTCCAAATAGACCATGGGAATGTTTGAGCATGGATTTTGTGGTAGGTTTACCAAAGACTAAAGAAGGAATGGATAGCATCTATGTTGTTGTAGATAGATTCAATAAGATGGCACACTTTATAACCTACAAGACAACTCATGATGACAATCAAATAGATCACCTATTCTTCAAGGAGGTAGTCAGAATACATGGGTTACCCCTGAGCATAGTGTCAGACAGAGATACAAAGTTCATGAGTCATTTTTGGAAGGCTCTATGGCAGAAGCTAGGGACCGATTTGTGTTTTGGATCTGCATACCATCCTCAGACTGATGGCCAAACTGAGGTGGTGAATAGGAGTCTTGGTAACCTCCTAAGGTGTTTAACTAAGGAGTATAGTCAAGCTTGGGACCAACTCATTGGACAGGAAGAATATGCATGTAATAACACTATAAATAGAACTACTGGTAAGATTCATTTTGAGATATTTTATGGACTTCACCCTAGAGTCATATATGAGCTCAGAGATCTGAAGGATGGAGCCAAAGGAAGTGGCTATGATGAAGACTTTTCACACTCTATGCAAGAGGTACATGAGACAGTGAGGAGAACATTGACTAAAAATATTGAGAAGATTAAGAGAAAGGTGGATGAAAGAAAGAGGGATGTCCAATTCCAAGTTGGGGATCTAGTGATGGTTCAGCTCAATAAAGCAAGACTGTAGAAAGGAGTGCCTCATAAGCTCCATATGAGAAGGATTGTCTCATGTACCCTTTTGGAAAGATATGGCACCAATGCATACAAGGTGGATTTACCAAAGGATAGTGATTTATCTCATGTATCAATGTGGCAGATCTGGTCTTTTACAAAGGACCCTCACCAAATCTAGATCAGAGTCTGATAGAGGTCATAAAGGAGGTGGAAGACCTAAACTTGAACCCTCCTCCACCTAGGAAGGGACAGAAGATACTTGATTCTAGAGCCTACAAGAAGACCAGAAAAAAGACATATTATGAACACTTGGTTAAGTGGTATGGATAAGAAAATATAGAGGCAACTTGGATCAAGGAGACTGAATTCAAGAAGATGGGATTGGATTCCAACTTTCTCAATCCAAGGATGGATTGAAGCATTTTCATTTGGGGAGGCTGGTGTAGGAGCACCTACGAAAATTCCCAATATTGTTCCAAATTTTGGCTTGTACTGACCCTAGCCAAGTCAGTATATTTCTTTTGGACCTTAGAAGGTCTTGTTAGTTAGTGTCTAGTTGGAGTAGACTAGGATCATTCCAACTAGTTAGTTAAGGTTTTAAGTGTTTTAGTTCATTTTAGCCCAAAATGGGAAATGGTGGTCAAAAAGCCTAGAAGGCTTAGAATGGATTAAATATTTCCCTAAATAGTCCTTAATGATGTTTTTACATCATTCCATGATGATAGGAGGTCATAAAATCAAGTTTTAACAAAAGATGCAAAAGTTGCTAAAAATTTGCATGACAACTTTTACAACTTTGCAATGTTGTCCGACAACATTGTCAAGAATGATTCCATTTGATGAGTGGACAAGTTGGTTAATGGTAGTGGAATAAAAACATGGGGGAAGCATATTAAGATACCTTGAGTCCTATTTCCCAAGGATGGGTGATGTAATGAAAGACTTTGAATAGTAAAAGTTCTGTGTTTTTCTGATTGCATATACAGTCTACTAGTTTTGTGTTTGAGTATTGTGAAATGGATTGAAGAATATGATTTAGTGGTATATTTGGTTAGTAGAGATATTTTTTCATGCCCAAAAGTTGGGCAAAAACACACAAACAAAAAATTTTAAAATGCACTAAAAGGAGAGGTTATGCTACCCCAATGGTATAGCAAGTGCACGCAAAATGGTGCAGAGGAGAAATAGTATTTGGATGGTCATATGGGGTAGGATATCTCTTAGAACTATCTTACAAGGATTCCTAAGCTAGATGCCTCGATCGGCATGCAAATCAAGATAGTTGACTAAAAGTCAACTAGAGTTGACCAAAAGTCAACTATACTCTAAATTATGTGAAAGGGAGTTACTAGGGCCTACTAAGTCCTATGGAGGGCTTAGGCATGCAAACCAAGATAGTTGACCCAAAAGTCAACTAGAGTTTACCAAAAAGTCAACCATCACCGAATGGCATGAAACTAGAATCCTATGGTCTAGAGGGTACAGGGAACAACTAGAGAAAAAATCAAGATGATCGGAGGACGTTTAACCATGGTTGACCAAAAGTCAACCATGCACGAGTTTGGTCAACAATACTGAAATATATCCTAACAAGGGCCAACATGATGATAAGGGGTTGGCTCGACCCACCCACAATAAAAGGAAAAAAAAAGTCAAATGGCTAGAGCGATAATAATAATTAAATAAATTTCTTTTAAACCTCTCAATAAATATTAATTATAATATTCCAGAATTTAAGATTAAAGAGCCTAACATTAAAATAACTTGCTTTAAAAAAAATATTTAAAACATTAATAATAGCCAATTATAAACTTATCCTACATAAAATCAATAACTAAACAATTAATTTATTCATAAAATAAATTCTTATAAACAATATAAATTCTAATTGAAACAATATAGAATCAAACTTATTTATAAAACTTTCATTTAATTAAAATTGAATAAACAATAATAAAATTTAAATTACTATAATATAGATTGAATCTAATTTTTAATCCTAAAAAAATAAAAAATAATCTAAATGCTACCATCAAATCTAATAATATTTGCATAAATAAAATCAAATTTTCAAAATAATTATAAAAACATTATTAAATTATAATTTAAACTAAATCTAATCTAAGATGAAATAAAATAAACCTAACTAATCTAATCTAAACATAAAAAGAAACAAATAAAAAAAAAAAATCTTAAAGCTAAAAAGAAGTAACAATCCACGCATTCATTTAGAGATTTTACCTATTTACCTTCCCTCTTAACACACAAACAAATTCGAAATGCCCTACAACGTAATGCTTTATTGCTTTTACTAACAAGTTTTCTTTTTCATAAACTAAGTTATGATCTACAGGAAGGGCTGCGAAATGTTTTTTATAAAAAGAAAATAACATTTATTTACTGGTGTTTTTTTTTTCCAAAATTAGACTAAGTAACAAAAATATAAAAAAAAAATTTCCTCAAGAACACTAAGATGCAAATAATTTAAGTTCAAACTTTTTTTTTTTTTTTTTGAGGAAATCACTATCTAACTATTCACCATAACATTAGGCACCAAAAGAAGGTTTAAATTTGTCTATTGGGCAAATTATCATTCTCATTTAAATTTGAATTATGATCTTTTCAAATAATGAAACCTAAGCATAAACACATTATAGATAATATACTTCTTTTTATTTCTTAAGATCAACTTAAATAGAAATCAATAAGGATATAATAACAACATGGTTACTCTAGAATTTCTCTTTGAAATGAAATCTTGTTCACATAAAAGTTTCTATAATGATAAAATTTTATCCATACAAAAATGATGTCTTCACAAGATCTCTCACTTAAATAGCATAAAAATATGATTACAATGTCTTGGAAACTTCGTTCCACAATATCAACACAATGATACTTCCGTACCACATAGGTTACAAGCCATAATTTTACAGTGGTTCCCATCTTTCATGAAAGGGGGTAATAAAAAACTTTTGTATCCAACTGATAACTAAAGAACGAGGTTGACCATGGAGTCTCACCTCCCAACCTAGGCCTTTACAAGGCCACCCCCAAGCTTGAGGATCCAAACTGGAACGATTAACAAACAGGCAAACACAACAAGAAGACAAGTAAACGGAAAAATACTCATACACCAGAAAGATTCCCAACACAAGGATGAAACAAATGGAAATATCTCCAAGAGACCTTCCAGAACAGGGGTAGTGGTATAACTCACTGTAGGAAAAATCCAAGAATAAAGAAGAACACACAAGCCTCACATGGACTTGAAAATGACCATCTTCACAAGATGCAGTCCTGAAGTAACCTCCTTATGCCTCCTAGGTGCCCTCAAGCCCTTCTTGGCATCATGGGTATCATGTTACCCCATGTTTTTCCCTCCACACATGGG
>MU225550.1:249336-282984 GCA_018584345.1 Thuja plicata
CCCCCCCCCCCCCTTCTCAGTTATTACTAACAAATTCAAGATATCCTACTTAGATTTTTTCCTTTTTATAGCTCAAGGTAGCTTGTAGGGGTTCTATTATTACTTCTTTTATGTTTCAAAGGGGACCCGGTCCTTGATACCACATCTTGTGCATGATTTCAAAGCCCTTCCCATATTGATGTGTAGGAATACTTATATTTTTTATTCTTTCACTTAATTCTATTTATTCATATTTGTGTATCCATTGGAGGATTCCATTATCATCTTGTTCTCCTACCAAGGATGTGTTAGGTCTTACAAATTTGTCATTGTATTTTTCAGGAAGTGAAGGTTCTTTAATTTGTAACATTCAAGGTCTTCTATAACACCTAGGAGAAGTTGGTAAGTTTACCATTGACAAGGGATATTCTCACACTACTTTATGATGAAACCTTAATTTCTTCTCAAAATCCCTCATTAATGTGTCCATTTTCAAGCAAGGTGTCTCTCTTTATTTCCCCTTTTCTGATTTTGAAGGACTTGAATCCTTTTCTTTATCTTTTTTTGATGTATTTGAGCTAGATGAACTAGATTTTTTACTATTTGAACTAGAGGAATTATCATATTCACTCTCTTTTTCATTTTATTTGGATGTAAAACTTGAATTAGGAACCTATTCTTTGATTTGTTCATATGAGGCATTAGGTATGGAGACTTCTCTATTATGTGGTATGAAAGAATCTGTGACAAGTTTTATATTGTTATAATATTTAAAAGGGTTGAGGTCTCTGCCAATTGTTATCTCTTGAACTTGATAGGGAAACTTCACACATTGATGATTTTTTGAAAGAACTACCTACATCTCATGAATCCATGGTCTACCAAGCAATATGTTGTATTTTAAATTCAAATCTAATACCTGGCACACCTTTTCTTTTTGGATTGGACCAACTCGAATTGGTAAAACCATAAGGCCCTTAGATGATCTTTCTTCATCATCATATGCTTTAATAGTTATTTTTATTTTGGGATCAAAAACATTTTTAGAATATCCCAAGGCTTTAAAAATTCTAGAGTACATATGTTCAATCCAACCCCTCCATCTATCAAGACTCTTTTAACTCTATGCTTGTTGATAAGAACTTCAATATCTAAGGGTAGATTTTGGGGATGATTCAAAGACATGTCATCTTTCTTAGAGAAGGATAAAAAATGTGGTTCAATGAGATGAGCTACCATGGTTTGAAATTGGTCTACATCCAAGTAATTTGGAATCATCGTATCAACCAAGTATTTTTTCAATATTTATTTCTGAGATGGTGAAATTTTTAACAATTTTAATATCGAGATTTATGCTAATGTTTTTAGAAGTTGATCGACCAAAATTTATTATTTTATTAAAGATGGGAGATCATTCATGATTGTCTTGTTACATGATCCTTTTAAGGTTACTTTTGATGGTTTCCCCCTAGTAATTACATTAGTGGCTTCTTTATCTTGCTTGTCTTTTATAACTACGACATTAATGGAGTTATCAAAACTCGGCAATGAGTTAATTGTATTGTCATATGTATGAGAAAATATAACCTTATTTTCCCTCTTCTTATTTTTTTTGGCTGCATTTGAGGATTCTCCATTTTCATGATTTAAGAAAGGAGTATTAAATGTTGTGTGATCTTCTATTATTGGGTCCATCTATCTCAATTATGTCATTATCAATTATATCTTGCTGAACATGTTTCAACCTCATGCAGTCATTTGTCTTATGACCTTTGTTTCAATAGTACTCACAATGGTGGGAATCATTCCACCATGAAGGTTTTACTTGGGGTATGTAACCTCTTGACTCGGGTAAGGTGATGATCTTATTTGAAATTATTTTTCTTAAAGATGTCTCAAGAGGTTCTCCTAATGGTGTGAACTTCCTTCTAGGTGAGATGAATTGTGAAGTTCTTGGTCTGTCATTATTTTGGTTGTTGTTGTGAGTAAATGATGTATTGTTTGGTTATTTGACATTATTCTCTTGATTGTTGGAATTTCTAGAGAGATAGAATGGTTTTGGTTTGATGTTATTAGCTTCTACCACTCCATTTTTTACTAGGTTTTTGTTGTTATTCATCAACCAAAATTTGAGTTTGTCATTATTGTTATTGTTTTTTATTAAGGTAAAAATAGGTTTTGAAAGGAACCCGAAACCTTTTACAAGAGATAATTAAAGATAAGCAAAGACAACCCTTACAAATATGAAATGCCTGCTACGAACAAAAGAGCAGGACCCAAGCAAACAGCCCAAAACCCAAAGAAGCAGAAAACTAGTCAAAAAAGCACAGTTACCAGCAAAACACCAGCAAGCCTTCCAGTGTAGCACCCAGCTTAATGCATTTTTTCATATGATTCCTTAGCCTATTTCTGCATTTTTTCCATCAAGTCAATGGAATCCTTCAGCTTTAACATCTCCTTTGGGATCTCTGGAACTTTTCTTTTGACACCTCTATGAGTTCTAGTGCTCAGGACCGTGCTCTCAATATCACCTTCCACCGTGAAAGTAGTTCTTTCTAGCAGACTCATTTCCAGGTAGGCGTATAAAGCTTTGAGATTCTGGATAGAAACTTTCAGCCCTTCATTACTGTGTTTCAGAATAATGTTTATCATATGCCCATTGTGACTGATTTGGGCTTTCATCTCATTGAACTTATCTTCAATAATTTCATTAACCTTATCAGTAAGGTCATCATCTCTATTTTTATTGTTTACCTTAATCTTCACCTCCTTCTCCATTTCTGCCATTCTAGAATTGAGAGGATCCATAGCTTCTTGCATGTTCTTGAGGTGCAGTTTCATCGTGTTCATTTCCTCCCCAATCCACACCTCCATATTAGCTCCATAGTCCTCTGTACACTTTGGGATTCTCTCGTCAACCTCAAAACCCACCATTTTGTAGTCCGAGTTAAGTTTTTGTTTTTTCTTCTTTTACCATCTTTCCTCAGAATTCTATTCTCATCCGTTTATTTTTCCTTATTCTCCTCCTCCTCTTTTTCTTTTTCATCCTTTTCTTCTTCCTTCTCCCTGTTTTCTTCTTCCTCATTCAGCTTGAGGTTGTCCACTTCCTTCTCCCTATTCTCATCTTCCTCATTCAGATTGAGGTCTTCCGCAACTCTTTTATCATCTGCATTATTGAAGTCCTCATCGTCTTTGACCTGATTCTCCGTAGAATTTCCAGAATCTTCCTCATTTATCTCGGGCTCTTCCTTTTTTTCCTCGTCCTGGGTCTTATCCTCATTAGTTCTCAGGGTATTAGGGCTGACCTCCATCTCTTCCCTAATGATCTCCATTTTCTTAATCTTGTTTTTAACCCTCTTCTTAGGTTTCACTTTCTTGATATCCTAGTTCAACTTCCTGAAATTCCCTTTGACCCTTTGAGGGATAGGATCCGAAACTTGATTTTTAACATAATCTGAAATAAGTAGAATAAAACCTTCATGCAGAACCGGGTTTGAATCTTTTTTCTTGTGTTCCACAATACTATTATTCAAAGAGCTAAGAAAATAATAGGGGAAAGACACAAGCTTGGTGCCTAAAATGATTTGTGAGGATGAAATGGAGGTTGTAGATTTTAGATTACCTACCATCCAGAGTAAAGTATTCAATCATCACAGTGAGAATGTCAGCCCAATGATTTTTTATCTTTTTTATGTCAACGTAATCTCCCTTGCTTTTAGTCAGAAGGGCTTGCTCTTCTTTATTCTTTGGGAAGATTTTGAAGGCTTGGGTGCGTCATTATTGTTATTGTTATTGGTTGAGGTATTTTTATTTTAGTTTTTGTTGTTGGTTGAAAATCCTTTGTTGTCTTTATACAACTTTTGATCACCTTTTTTATTAGAGCATATTCTATTTTAACACTATTTTTATTAAATTATTGAGGAAATTGCATTTTCAGACCAAAGTTCATTTCTATATTCAAGTTATTGATAAAAATATCCATTTTATCCTTCTTATGTAAACTTCTAGGATATTTGGCATTGATCCTCCTCCAGATTTGGAGAAATGTTAAAAATGAATCACCACTGCATTGGTTGGTGTTTATATAAGTATAGCATAGTAACCTTGTGTGCTATGTTATATGAGTATTGTGCTATAAAATTGGATACTAGCTCTTTAAATGTCTTAATTATAGGTGGTAATTTGGAAAACCACTCCATTGCTTATCAACCTAGACTCTTAGGGAATAATCTCATTAGATATGTTTTCTCCTGAAGGAATTCCATGCTTAGAGTGAAAATTTATCTAATGTGATTATTGGGGATCTGTTGTACACATGTATTTAACATACATATGGAATTCTACATTAGGTGGAAAAGCCACCATAGGTATACATTTGTCAAATGAAAAAGGACAAATGCCTTCTAAGGTCTACCTCTTTTTGGAGGTTCCTCTTTGTAGATAATTGCATTGTCATTGAATGGATTGAATGTGTTTGTTCAAAGTCCCTATAGGGTTTACCTCATATTCATATTGTTTTAGTTTTGAAACATCATAATTATGAGGCAACTTAACCTATAGTTGTGCCAAGGTCATAAAATATCTTTCTTTGTTTGTTTACATTAATCTCTCCATAAGTTTTTGAAATTGAGGACTTTGTTGAGCTTCCTTTACTTTTTATTTTTTTATTTCATCATCTTCTATATCATTATGGTCATTTTTGTTTCTATCCTTAGCCCATTCATTCTCAGGTTGATCCATATTTGATTTATTTCCTTGTGTTTGGTTTATGTGTTGGATTTGATAAACTTGTTGACTTTGATTATCATGTGGTTGAGGTAGATTTTTCTCTTGAAGTGGTATTCCTTCTAATGTGACATTACTATTAGATGTTTTGAAATGGTAATAACTTGTCCTTGCAGGCATGAAATTAACTTTTGGGTTATTTCTTGAGTTAAGGTCTCCTCAATGGTATTGGTTTTAAAAATATTGGTTGAGTATACCAAACAAGGTTATATAGTTAAGTTACAATGATGTTTTGACCAAAATGATGTGTCTTAGGATGAAGTCTAATAGAGAAATATCTATCTCTATGAAGAATACTTAAGATGGATCTTGATTTCATTGGTTCTAAGAAAAATACTTGTAATCCTTGATAACAAGCTTTTGAAAATCAAAGATCGGTATGATTTAATGACACTTGCAAATTTATGTGTTTCAAATAGAACAATGTGAATTATCAAATTGTTTGAAGATATAATAATGGAGGATTTTTAACAAACTATTTTGATTGAGAATAACTTTAACTGAAAAAGGTATCCAAAAGGTATTTTTAGTTTGTATTCTTGTTTTTAACTGATTGAATTCTTCTGAAGGATAGGATCATTAAAACATAAGAAACACACTCAAGCACTTATATTTTCTGACAAAAAATTGATAACAACAAGTGTATGTTCTCGTACTGTTTCCACAAGTCTTGTACAAAGAGAACAATTCCAACAAGCTACCTAAGGAAAAAAAAATTCCATGGATAATAAGGTAAGATTTCTACATAACCAGGTTATATTTGGTATTCCATTCAAAAAAAAATTTGAATTTTATCTCCCTTTACGAGAGCCTCCCACCATCATACAAACAATGTTTTTTACAATCTGAAAGGATTACTAGAGGGAGGAAATTATTCAAAACTTTTTGTCACTCACCCTATTAAGGATGAATGAATTTTATTTTAGAGTGGATCAAATTTACCATGGCTTAAATGGTTGTATCACACTTGGGTTGTTCCCTCTCATGGTCCTCCTAAGGAAAATATCGGGAGGTAGACCCATTATGGCTAAAAATGCACTGCTTTTAAATTAAATGAGGTTAAGTTAGGTCTAGGATTTTGATCACCAAAAAGATAAGAGCATATCCCTACCATATTTAGCATCCAAACACAAAGAGAAAATGGTTAATTTTCATACCTTATCTAACTAAGGGGATTTTGATAGGTTTGGCATTTTGATCACCAATATAGGTGAGATAAAGAAGGCCTACTATCTCAAATCCTCAAACAAAGAAGTTTTTTTAATTATTCTACGTGTTTGAAAGTAGATTTCCCCAAAATAAAATAAAGTTAACACTTAAGATCAAAAAGTTTTAAGAGTGTGTACCTTTGACATCTATTGTAAATTTAAGAGATTTTAGCATTTTTAATTTACCTTAGCAATTGTTCCAGCTCCTTGGCATCCTCAACAAGCTCATAAAAAATGTTAGTCCAACACGCTCAAGCCAAGGTTAAGAAATCAATTATATCCTCACATCGAACAAAAATTTACAAAGGATAAGCATCCAAATTAATTTTTACTCCATATTCAGCTTGATAGATGTTAATAATACTAATATATCTATCAAAAAAAATTCCTTCTTCACCAATTTTTACCATCTCATTTTCCCATTGTATTGTCTTTGCATATGCATTTGCCTTCTTAATCACCTTTCAGACGTAATAATTAGGTGATATTCAACCAAATTTCCTCAATTTCCAAAAATTTTCCATCTGTAATTCATAACAAAACACAAATGAGTTCTCTATTTTATTTTATATTATTTTAATCATATGTAAAATCAACATTACAGAGACTAAACGTGATGTTCTTTGAATCACAAGTGACGAAAATTAATGTATAAGTGGTAGAATTGTGTTTAGAAATGAGAGAATTTAGTGCAAATGTGGCATAGTTTAGTGTAGAAGTGATATAATTTAGTGCAAAGGCAACATAATTTAGTGTAGAAGTGATAACATTTGATGCAAAGGTGACATAATTTAGTGTAGAAGTGGGATAATTTGATGCAAAGGCGACCCCCTTTCAATTGAAAGTGATGATATTTATTGTAAAGGAAACTTTCTTTATTCTAGAGGTGATAATATTTTGTGTAAATGCGATGAACTTCAATGTAGAAATGACAAAATTTTATGCAAAGGAGACCTACTGCCTTTTATACACACCTACAAGTACAAAATCTACAAATAAAATAGCTCAAACACATGTTAATGTTAGTGAGGTATGGGCCCCACGATGCGTGTCATTTGTGCGTGTGTAATTTGAATACTAAAAACCTTCGTAGAACATTAATATGATCGATCAATTAAAAATAAAGATGAACAACTAGTTAAGCAATTTAATTGAAACAGATCATGAGAATTCTATGGATCTCTAGTTCTAGGTACTTAAATTATGCTCTCAACTGCAATTTTGATCCTCAAGTGGCAACCTAGAAAATGAGAATTCAATATGGTGCAAGATGCTATGATAAATGATGCAAATCCTATTCTAAATGATGAAAATCACTACATTATGATGTAAATCCTCCATTATAACAATTCTTAAAATGAATGATTATGCAAACCAACATTGTGTCTATGCTTTGATGGAAAAGGATGCCCAAGACAATATTATGTGCTTGCTAAATGATGATCGATTACTCTAATTATGCATCATATTTATAGCATTTCCCGAGGTGTAGGGGGTGAATTATATTAACCATGATCAAGATATAGTTGAGGTTAAGTTTGATGATGTGTTCCCTTTCAGTAGACAAGATTCCATTTTACGATTAAAAGGTAAAGATTGAAAAGCCTTTTGGTGATTCATGTGTACTTGGTTCTTGTCTCCCATTGGTTCAATTGATTTTTCTCATGTATTGGTTGGTGAGAATTTTCAGGTTGATTTAATTCAAATGAGTTAATTAAATTATCCATGTATAATTTATGAATGTGTTGGATTCAATTGATTAAACAACTATGTAATTAAATGGTTAATTCAATGACATAATTAATTAATTAATTTTGATTTAATTAATCCAAATGAAATAAATTTAATTACATTTTCTCTTTGACCATTTTTAGGTGTATACATTATGTCAGGTTCACCAAAATGAAAGAGGTGTAAATGGTGTCATTAGCCTAGAGATGCAAACTAGGGCCCTATTTACTCACCATTTATAATTTCGTTAGGAAAATCCAATTTAGGATCAACTTCACTCCTCTAGGAGAGCTAAGTAGTGGGATTAATTGTCCCCTCTTTGATTGTATATGATATACTTACATATGATTTTATAAGCAATACAAAAGTGACAACATTCAACATATACATTAAAAAAAATTCACCATAGAAGTACAATCTAGAAATGACATAATGAAAGGAACTTGTTACTAAAATTTATTAGAATAAATGTAACACACAACTCAGAGAGGGGTTAAATTAGTTGTGTCCAAAAAATCAAGACCTTTAACCAAATAACCAACTTAATCTCATATCCAAAAGATAAACATGAATGCAGGAACATAACACATTAATCAACACATAACATCAAGATTTTTGACGTGGAAACCCGGTTAAGGGAAAAACCACAGTGGGGATCAAACCCACAAGATGAATGCACTCTATAAAAATAACTATACCTTGTTAGGATTATTCCAAATGCGAATGCACATTCATTCAAGAATATTGCCTAGATCTCACTGCTCAAATACAACAAGGATCTCAATCCAAAGGAAGGCTCGCTGCCTTACAACAATCTTTGATCTCAAATCATAAAGGACATAATGTCCAATCTCATAAACTAATAAGACAACATCTCTATTATGCCAATACAGTTCCAATGAAGCACATCAAATCTATGTTTCAATTGCATATTCCACCCATACCTCTTCTCTTCATCATCTCTTATCCTCTCATCCCTTTCACATTTATAAATGATTATATATTTATATACATTACATCAATCCGTCCCAAATAGGTTGACAAGGAACCTAATTACAAAATATTAATTCAATATAACTCAATACATAATGTGATCCATTGAATGTTGAATAAGACATAGAAATTATCCATAACATCCTCAAACACACTCTAGATCCATAAGTCATTCAATGATCCATCGTAACACGCTACACCACCAAGTTAGCCAAAAATAATAAGAACAACAACATGTTACATGAAAAAATCTTCAAACCCAATCACACAATCCAATGTGATACAACAAGATGAGGACATGATCTAGAAACATCGCCAAACAACATGAAATACCATGACATCAATAAGAACAACTTTGTCTCATAAATTAAATTGATCTTTATATTTTTCATCAAGAACACTAATCAAAAACAACTATCATAAAATAAAAAAATCTTGTCAACATCCAAATCACAAACCACTCGAGCTGAGGACACACATTCATGTCCTAAATTGACCACCAGGTTAACAACAAATAATATTGCATAGCCAATCCATAATGATCTAATGACTGAAACATTGTCTTTGACAGAACAACCAAAATAACTCTCCCTGATAAATCCTTCATATCTCACTCAAATAATTATGTGAACCTCTGCCACTTGAATTGAATCAAGAACAAACACCCCCAAAGACATATCCATCTTCACAGTATTTGATATTTGATATAGTAGTGATACCACATAAATCATCTCACTAAACAAACTAGGAATACTATCTTCAACAATACAAATATGTTGACATCAATGACAAAATATTGATGCTGACACTTGTATGCACAATCTAAACAATATCTCAACAATCCCCTCCTTTGGCATTGATAGCAACATATGACAAGAAAAATTTAAATCAATGCACAAAGAAATGATATCAATAGTACTACTATCAATATCCATAATATCTCTCCCTCATAGTCTCATACTTTTTTCACATTAATATCTCTCCCCCTTTGAAATCAATTAAAAAGACACATGTGTGCACTAATTCGTAGAGGCAAAAAATCTGAACAAACATCTCTCAAATTTAAATGAACATCTCTCCCAAAAATCTGAAAATACATACACTAACCACTACTCCCCCTAAGGAGTAGCCACCAAAAACATCAATCTAGATTAATGATATTTTGTAAGCACACTGGATTGATGCATCTTAATTCATCTCTATCTCTGATTAAGAGGGGAAATTGCCCCAAGCTTACCTCAGAGATACTCAAAAGTATCCTTTGGAAAGGGCTTCATGAAAATATTTGCAAATTGCTCTTTTGTAGGCACATACTCCAATATGACTTCTTTCTCACTAACTTTGCCTCTCAAGAAATGATATTTTATAGAAATGTGATTTGTCTTTGAATGCAACATGGGGTTCTTTGAAACATTGATATCACTTGAATTGTCATAATAGATAGCAATAGGCTCATTATTACTCACTCTGATATCTTTCAACATTTTCTTCATCCATGTCACTTGTGTAAAATTAATAGAAACAACAACATATTCAGCTTCAACAATAGATTGAGATATAAAATTTTGTTTCTTACTTGCCAATGAAACTAACCTCTTACCCAAGAAGAACGCTCCACCACTAGTGCTCTTTCTGTCATCCACATTATCTTCCCAATCTGCATTAGTATATGTACTCAATGTAAAATCATCATCCTTTCCATAGCATAAGTCATAATCAACTATCCCTTTTAAGTGTCTAAATATCCTCTTAATAGAAACATGTGAATCCTTCAGTTCTACTTGAAGTCTGACAATAATGCAAACAACATTCATAATATCTAGTCTATTTTGTGTCAAGTATAGTAACCTACCAATCATAGATATGTATCTTGTTTGATTTGCATATGGTGTATCATCAATCTTTGTCAATTTACAACCAGTAATCATAGGAGTACCAATAGGTTTTGAATTGTCCATACCAAATTTATTCAACAAATCTTTCACATGCTTAGGCTAAGATATGAAAATACATTTATTATTTTGTGTAATTTAGAATGATTTACAACCTATTTAGAGGGGGTTGAATCAATTATGATCAGGTCCAGATATACCAATTGAACTTTGAAACACTTTTACCAGCTTAGATCTACTCAACAATCCACTCAGTCTCTATAACATATAATCAGTAACATAAACTTGCAGTTCACTATCCTGAAGTAATCAACTTGTAGAATATAAAACTCTTAGCATTAAAACACATCAAATAAAATTCACACAAGTATGAAACCAAGAATTAACGTGGAAACCCAATATGGGAAAAAACACTAGTAATGTGCAAGCAAATTTTCACTCTTCTGAAGTGAGCTCTGTGAGGAGCCAACCATGTAAAAGGTTACAATACACGTTGTTAAATGTGACCATGTTAAAGCATTTAATCACCCTATTAAAAGTGAGCCTTGTTAGAGGACTAAGATCATTCCATTAGAATTTCACCTTGATTGAAGGATTTATAATTTCAATGTTAGGTCAACCCTGGTTAAAAGGATTTTGAATGATACAATGGTTAGAAAGTAACAATAGATTTGATCTGAAACATACAACTCACTTTGCAAATATAGATCCACTTAGGTCAAATGCTAATTCACTGACGGACCTCCATTTTCATCTCTATCTCTTAGATCTGCTTGGAAATCTGTCAAGCAATCACCATTGTGCAGTCCTATACTTCTCTTCTCAGTCTTCTCTTCCTTTTTCTTAGATTTTTCCAATCAATTGAATCAACCTCTACACACATAACCTACAATTAGGTTAATCTTATACCTCTCTGATTAGGTAGCTCAATCTTTTTCTGCTTAATCATCACCGTAGATCTTAGGATTTGCTCAAATCCAATGAATCCTTCCAACATTTTGTTCTCCTTCTACCTTGTAGAATACATCTTAAAACTCCTTCTCAAATCCATACATAAAAATGGTTAAACATATATTAAATTCTCATTTAATTCTCCACAATGATCATCCTTATCTTAAATACACTTCACATATCCCAACAATTCAACTATGTCGACTGGGATCTCAAATCTTTCTCAAATTGTCAAAATACTGACACTTAGTCATCATTGTGTTCTTTCGCTCGGTCATCACTAGATAACTTGATAATTACTGATGCTTGGTAAATGTTGATGCTTGGTCAACACTAAATTTTCTCAGCATGTACTAGCGCTCGATCGACACTTGCATCACTCAACACAAACATAAGTTCTTTAATCATCTGCTCTTTTGCTCGGTCAAGACTAAGCTTTTAGTCTTCCAATCTTCACTTGGTGTTAAAGATAAACAACACATTACCTTGTCAAGGTGAAATTCCATCAAGTACCCATTGTATTTCCACATAACTCAACCATTTCACTAGGTCTTCTTGTTATCTACTCTTTTCAAATATTCTTCATCAATCAATTGATATGGCACTTTCTAAGATAGCAACTGTCTTACCAGTTAAGGTTTGACATCAATGACAATATAACAATTGTTTCAATTGTAGCTTCCAACAATCTCCCTCTTTGGCATTGATGGAAAATGCCACATGTAAACAACACATGCAAGGTTACCAAACAATTCAAAAATTATGTTCTGTGTTAACAGATTTTCATTAATGTGCTTAGCTTCATTTTGATTCTTTCCAATGCAAATATCAGCTCCCTCTTGGATAGATTTCTCTCTGTATCTTATCTCCCTCATTGTCTTCTCATTGATTTCTCCCTCAAATAGTATATCTCCCTCTTTATTTTCTTACTGATTTCTCCCTCTTTAACAACAATGCCAAAGTCATACATCTTCACCATGTAGATATCTATGTGTTAACTTTCTGAATTCTATGCTCCCTCTATCATCTTGCTTATGACTAATCAACTTATTGTGTATTACTCTTCATAGCTTTAGGTAATTCCTAAAGTGTGACCACCTTTGCATCAATTTGTTAGATATTCTAAGTAATACATTTGATGCAATTACTTCATTTGATCCTAGCTAGCCTCAGCTAGGGGAATAAACCCTAATTTACTTCTCAGATACTCATGTGCATCCTAAGGTAATTCTTTAGTAAATATATCTACTAACTGTTTCTTTGTATTCACATATTCCAATCTTACTTCTTTCTCTTGAACTCTCTTAAGTAATGATACTTGATAGAAATATACTTGGTCTTTGTATGCATCACAAGATTGTTTGAAATATTGATAGCACTTGTATTATCAAAGAAAATAAAAACTGGTATGGCACTTTCCAAGATAGCAACTGTCTTACCAGTTAAGTTTTGACATCAATGACAATATAACAATTGTTTCAATTGTAGCTTCCAACACTTGAATTCTAACAAAAATGCAAACAATATTCATAATATTTGTTCTAGTTTGTGTCAAGTATAGTAACCTACAAATCATAGAATTGTATCTTGTTTAATTTGCATATGGTGTATCATCAATCTTTGTCAATTTACAACCAGTAATCATAGGAGTACCAATGGGTTTTGAATCATCCAAACCAAACTTCTTCAACAACTCTTTCACATACTTAGACTGAGATATGAAAATACATTTATTAGTTTGTGTAATTTTCATTCCAAGGAAAAATTTCATCTCGCCTATCATAGAAATCTCAAACTATTTCTACTCATCACCAAATTCTTTACTCAACTTTTCATTTCCACCAAAAATGATATCATCCACAAGAACTTCAACAATCAAAATGTTATCATGATCAACTTTGAAGTACAAATTACTATCAGCAGTACCTTTATTAAAACTAATCTTCAATAAATACTTATCTAACCTTGCATACCAGGCTTTAGGTGCTTGTTTCAATCCATAAAATGATTTCTTTAATCTACAAACCATGTCATCTTCATTGGTCAGAGGAAAACCATCTAGCTGCTCAATGTAGACTTCTTCTTCCATTTCTCCATTCAAGAATCCAGACTTAACATCCATATTATATACCCTAAAATCTATGTAAGTAGCACATGCAAGAAACATTCTAATAACTTCAATTCAAGAAATAGGAGAAAAGGTCTCCTAAAAATATATTCCTTTCATCTATGAGTATCCCTTACAAACAAGTCTGGATTTATTCCAAACCACTTCACCTTCTTCATTCAATTTATTTTTGAAAACCCATTTATTACCGATCACATTTTTTTCTTTAGGTCTAGGAACAAGAATCCATGTTTTATTCTTTTCAATGTGTTCCTATTCTTCTTCCATTTATTTAACCTAACTACCATCTTTAAATGCTTTGTCAACATCTTTAGGCTCAATCTTAGAAATTAAACAAATTTCACTTCTAGTAATTCTTCCTCTAGTTTGAACACCTTGATTTCTATCACCAATAATTTAATTTTCTAAATTGTTCAGTCTTATATACCTGGGAGTCTTCGGATTTTATTTTGTGGAAGAATCTTGTGTTTCCACTTCTTCATCATTTGCATCTACTTCAATTAGTTCTACCTATCCATTATAATTTTGATTTTGATTCTATGCTTGCACAATCTGACTTTCTACTTCATCATATGGTTCATATCTGCAAGATCTGACATGTTTCTAAAAATTTTCACCCACTTTCACATTTGCACTCTCAATTACTTTATTCAACCTATGGATATAACATTTATATGCTTTGATTTTTGTAGAATAACCAAGAAAGATTCCCTCATCACATCTAGGATCAAACCTTCCTAAGTCTTCATCTCTTTTGATATAGCATTTACTTCCAAAAATTCTAAAATATTTCATTGTAGGAACATGACTATATCAAAGTTCATAAGGTGTCTTACCGGTTCCCTTCTTAATTTTCACTTGATCCAATGTATATATTGCATTACTAATAGATTATCTCCAATAGATTTGAAAAAAAATTCCTTCAATCATCATGGCCCTAGAAGTATCTATAATATTTCTATTTATTCTCTCTACAATGACATTCTATTGTGGGGTTCGCCGAGCATAAATTTGTCTCTTTATTCCCTGCTCTTCACAAAAAGTATTAAACTCAATAGAAGTAAACTCACCACCTCTGTCCGATATTAGACATTTCAACTTCAATCTTATTTCATTCTCAAACATAGCTTTAAAAATCTTGAATTTATCAAATGCTTCATTCTTTTCTTTCAAAAATGTAACCCACATCATTTTAGAATAATTATCAATAAATAGAATAAAATACATGTCCCTATAGTAGCTTCTTGTTCTTGCAGGACCACATAGATCAGTATGCACCAAATCCAGAATTCCACTTGAAGAATAATTCTTGCTCTTAAAAGTATATTTAGGAAATTTACCCAATTGACATTCCTTACACATCGCATTAGCAGGATTCATCAATTTAGGAAGATATATAACTCCTCTTGTAGTATTTATCTTCACAATTTTATCAAAGTTTACATGACAAAATCTCTTATGTCTCAATCAATTGTCATCAATCTTAGCAATCAAGAATCTACTCTTGGAATTTTTCAAATGAAATACATTACCTTTAGTCTTTCTTCCTGTATCAATCTACATTCTGGAGCTTCCAATAATATTGCATGTTCCGTCCTTGAATTGTAAGTTGTAATCTTTATCAACTAGCTTACCAACACTCAAAAGATTATATTACAAACATTCAACATATAGAACATAAACATTATTATTCTTACCATCAAGAGTAATTGAGCCTTTTCCTTTGATCATACAAGGAGTATCATCGCCAAATTTGACAACACTACCATCATACCTTTCCAATTTCATGAATTTTCTTTTGTCTCTGGTCGTGTCTTGTGAACATCCACTATCAATAACCCATTCATCCTTCTTATCCACATATGAAACCAAGGATTTTTCTTCATTCACAAAGTTAGGATCTTCATCTTTGATAGCAATAAACACGATCCCATCTTCACTCTTTTCAGATTCATCATCAGTCACACCTTCATCAACAACATAATAACACTTATTTTGATATTTAGACTTGAATTTCTTAGGCTTATACTTATGTTTTTTATCTGAACATCTCGAAGAAATATGAACAATCTTATTACATGCAAAATATTTCAAAGGAAAATTTCCTTGATACTTACCAGATCCCTTAGGTAATCTCTTTGTAATTAGGGCTTCAATCTCATCAAGCTTCCCTTCTTATTCATCAATCTCTGCCCATTCCTTAGCATATCTATATTCATACTTAGATGAACTTTCTCCATAATCATATCTTTGCTTACCCTTAGAAATATTAGCTATAAATGTAGATTCAACTTTAGGAATACTATCACCAAATTCTCTCATTTAAAAAGAAGATAACTTACCAATCAATGAATCTCTTGTCACAGGTACCATGGTTTTGATTTCTTCAATAGTATCAACTTTGTGATTGTAAATAGGAGGCAAGGATTTCAGGATCTTGGAAACAATTTCATTCTCATCCAAGGTTTCACCAACACATCTAATTGCAAAAACAAGGTCGGTGATCTTATTCACAAAGGTAGTAATATTCTCATCTTCAATGATTCGTATTTTCCTTTCAAACTTTGTAGCTTGGCTTTCTTCACAAATTCATCTCCTTCATATAATGTCTCCAATTTTTTCCATACCTCATGTGCAATCTCTAATCCTATAATGTTTGTGTATTCAAAATCTAATAAGGCACTATGCAAGGCTTCTTTTTCTCTCTTATTGTACTCGAATTCATTCTTCTCATCAGCAGTCGCAATAGAAAGATCAGCAGGAGGCTTGTAATCCTTCTTTGTAATATTCCAATTCTCTTTACTAATACATCTCAAGTGTGTAATCATTTGTTCCTTCCACAAAGTATAGTTTGTTCCATCAAATCTCGGACTCCCCTTCTTAAAGGTTGACATTTTGGATCTCCTCAAGAGGTTAAGCTTGAAAAAGAGGACACTAGCTATGATACCAATTGTTAGAATGAATTCAGCACACACAACTAAGAGGGGGGTGAATTAGTTGTGTCCAAAAACTTAATTCCTTTAACCAAATTGCCAACTTAATCGCAAATCCAAAAGATAAACATGAATGCAGGAACGTAACACAATAATCAACAATAACACCAATATTTTTGACATGGAAATCTGGCTAAGAGAAAAACCATGGTGGTTATCAAACCCACAAGATGAATGTACTTTGTCAAAAGCATTATACCCTATTAGGAGTATTATAGATGGGAATTCACATGCATTCAGGCACACTTCCTAGAAATCACTTCTCAGATACAAGGAACTCAATCCCAAGGAAGGCTCACTACCTTACATTAATCTTTGATCTCAAATCATAAAGGAAATATTGTCCAAGCTCATGAACTAACAAGACAACATCTCTGATATCTCACTATAGTTCCAATTAAGCACATCAAATCTATAACTCAATTATAGACTCTACTCATACCTCTTCTCTTTAGCATCTCCTATCCTCTCATCACTTTCACATTTACAAATATTACATATTTATATACATTACATTGAATCATCCCAACTAGGTCAGCTAGGGACCTAATTAAAAAATATTAATTCAATGCAACTCAATACACAATGTGATCCATTGAATGTCGACTAAGACATAAAAATGATCCATAACAACATCCTAAAAGACACTCCAGATCCATAATTCATGCCACGATCCATCGTAACATGCTACACCACCAAGTCTTCCAAGGATAATAAGAACAACAACACATTAAATTAAAAAATTGTCAAACCCGATCACATAATCCAATGTGATCCAAAAACATGAATAGGACATGATATAGAAACATCAACAAGCAACATGAAATACCACAACATCAACAGGAACTAATTTGTCTCATAAAATAAACTCATCTTTGTACTATTCATCAGGAACACTAATCAATAACCACTGTCATAAAATAAAAATAAATTGCCAATATCCAATTCACAAACCACTCAAGATAAGGACACACATTCATGTCCTGAACTCACTACTAGGTTAGCAAAAAATAATATTGCATAACCGATCCACGTCAGTCTAATAACTGAAACATTGTCTCTGACAAAACAAACAAAATAACAGTCTCTAATAAATCCTTCAATTCTCACTCAAATCATTATACAAACCTCTTCCACTTTAATCAAATAAAGTATAGACATTCCCAAATACATATCCAGCTTCGCAACATCTGATATTCAATGTAGTAGGTGTACCATATAAATCATCTCACTGAACAAACCAGGAACATTGTCTTGAACAATATGAATATATTGACATCAAGGACAAAACATTAATGCCAGTACATGTATGCACAATTTGAACAATATATTAATCAAATCATATGTTAGATGCCCTAGACCTGAAGGTTCTTTCTTAAGCTTAAACTTTAGAATCTAGATCAGGATGTTCTTATTCGTTCCCAAATAAACAGATTGGAAAAGTTCAAAGAGTATGTCAAGATCTATGATCAAACTTACCAATTGACTTGGCCAACTAGCGGGGATAACCAGATCGAGGTTAACTTCCCCTACAATTTAGGATCTAGAAAACCTAGGTGGGCACACCTATTCATCATTTGTTCCTTCAAGATGATTATTTTTATAGCAGATTGTATATTATATCTTCTACTAGTGGTTTCTAATTCAAAGTGACATGTATTTGAAATAGACTGATTTATTTTTGACTACTTGATTACTTCTAACCTTCTTATTACTCTTATTATTACTTCTTCTTCTTTAATTCTAATCTATAACTATCTTGATTTTTTATCTACTTTTATCTACCTTCCTTCTAGTGCTACTTTTATGTATAACTACTTATCTTCTACTTCTCCTAATATGTTTTAATTATGTCCTGAATGAAATTTAGATATATTTTAACCAGTGCCTTCTTCTCATTTGGGATACAGAGTCTCCCCCTTATAGACCCTACTTATAACTCTGTGAGATAATTTTTAAACTCACCACTTGGATGAATCTATAAACTAATCCAACCTTCAATACTATTTAAC
Source organism: Thuja plicata (assembly GCA_018584345.1). NCBI lineage: Eukaryota > Viridiplantae > Streptophyta > Pinopsida > Cupressales > Cupressaceae > Thuja > Thuja plicata. The sequence goes on from MU225550.1 coordinate 268,009, forward strand.
TATTATTTTCCACAATAATCAGTCTGATTGAATTTAACTTCTTCTTGAAAAGACCAATCAAATAAGAAACATAAGGATATGGAAGTCTGAAATGTATCTTATTGATTAAACTACCACGACAATAAATAATTCCTTCATACAAAGATTTAGGAAATCATTTATTTACTTGAAATAAAAATCATAGAGAACTGATCTAGATAAAAAAATAAATCATAACATAATTGAGATGAAAAGTACTAAGTTATACTGATTTAAACTGAAAGTATTTACAAATTGTATGAAAATATTACTGAATATATTTAGTACAAAAATGATCTTACTTATGTATGGAATATATAAGTCTTTTTATTGAACATACATGTCTTTTAATACATAACATAGCATCTTAACAGTTTAATTTTTTTTTCAAGATAAACAAATTAAGTGCTCCTAGGTGATCAATGTAGTCTTTATCTTTATATACAATGATATTAATGCATAGATGCATCATGGTGTATTCTCATTTGTAGAACCCATCAGTGATCCCTATCACATGTGGTGTTAGGTCTCCATCTCCTCCTATGTATTCTATTGCTCGAGAGAAAATATTTGTCAACTTAGCCTATCATTCCTCTAGGGAAAGAAGTGCTCCATCATGTATCATTGTAGGCAGTATTTCCATCTCATCTCTCTCTAGCCTCTTCATGTCCTCAACCAATTCTTTATGAAATCTCTTGTGAACATCGATCAACTTCTTACCCTCTACAAGACTATCTGGTGATAGTGAATCCTCCTTTTGCACCTTCTCTACTAACCTCTTTTTTAATTGAACATGTTCCTCAATAGCTTTAGCAGTCCTTGTGAAAGTACTCAATAAGCATGTAGAATATGTCATCATGGCCTCAAATTGATGTTTAACTATTTCTGTCACTAGTTTTTTCACTCTTCCCTCACTATTCTCAGTTATAATTTTCATTAATTTCTCAAAGTTTTTTGCTTTAGGCCTCCAAATGTAGTATCTTGTAATGAAACCACCACCCTTTTCTCTTATTCAAAATCATAAGAGGGTTCTTCTCTACCGCTAACTTGAGTGGTGTTCTCTTCTCCAATGAGTTTGGTGGATCTTTTTTTCCATTGTTGTTTCTCTTCTTTAGAGTGCTCATACAAGGCTTTATAAGTGTTTCTCTCTCTAACCAGTAACTCAACTTGGGCCCAGTTCAATTGTGCTACATTCAAATTCAATTATGCAATTACCCTAGGATCAGTTCTTCCTGCTTGTTGAACCATTACACAACTGAATGCTTCTTTTGTGTCTAAGAGAATAGGTTTTTGTTAGATAACTGAGCAGGGGTGAGTCAATTAGTTCCAGTTATCCTACAATCCCAAATACTCCAAAATGTATATAAAAATAATTTCAAACATATAAATAAACTCGTGAAATATAAACTATGATCTCAAACTCATCTACTGAGTAGCAGTAAAACAAATACCGTGATTACCAAATAATGCAGATAAAGTAATGTGTAAAGAAAAATAGCAATCCAACACATCCATACACATTAACACGTGTATTTTTAACATGGAAACCCTACTAAGGGAAAAACCTCCTAGGATCGGTAACACAAAATAATTCACTCTTTTGAAGTGAGCTCAGTTATGAGCCATCCCTATTAAAGGTTGCTATGCACACTGTTAGGTGTGACCTAGTTAGAGGATTTATCACTAACATTTCTCCCTTGACCAATCATTCACTATGGGCTCAATAAGAAAATAGTCAACATTCATTGAATGTCGTAAGAAAAAGACTGTTAAGTCCCAGTCGGTTAAGAGATTTATCTGTAACAATGGTTAAACTAATACAGTAATGATCTTATTCAAATACAACTCTATTTTCATATTTTTAGATCTATGCTAAGCACAATAATACCTCTAATCAATATTCACTTAAGTTCCTCTGATTTTTCATACTATGTTCTGCTTGGTAAATGCTCTTTCTCTATCGCTCGGTGATGTTTGCAGAAATGCTCAGTTTTTTCTTCAACCAGTTTGATCAGTCATGCATGAAGTTAATCTCTTCATCAATATCCATGTGTGTGCATATTTTTCATAATTAATCTCTTGTCTCTTAAATAGGCACTATAAACCATTTAATCTCCATCCTTAGATTTTTCCACTTAATCTCCATTATTGATTTTTCCATTTCAACCTTCTTCGGCAATTGTGTCAAAAAGACGTTTCAATCTCCTTCATCCGATCATCTTAAATTTTCATATTCGTATGATCAACATAAAAAACCTTTATCAATTACCTCAAAATCATAAACAATATGTCAGCTCATCATTTATTCAGACTTCAGTTTATATTTCTTGTTCAATACTGTGATGTGTCGGTGATACCTAGCTTGGTTAACACTAAACTTGGTATACACTGTGTTTGCTCGGTGTCCACTGTTCTGACTCGGTGTATAAAAAATTATTCAATTAATGACCACATAAACTTTGTTTATTCCAGATCTTCGATCCATAATAGATGTTTGTAACCATGATGATAATAAAAACAAGTTGACATCAATGATAATACATTAACTGATTAATGGCTATCATCCCATTAGTAACTCAATTGATTGTTAACTCAATGACTTAAAACATACAATCAGTTGTAGTTCATTACTCTTTTGTCCCTAGGATTAATGGCCCATTGAAGAAGAGCCTTTTTTGCCAGGTTCATACCCAGACCCTATGTAAATTATGTCCACTTCCTCTGGTACCATCCTTTTCTATGGATTTTTTTTACTCACAAAACTGTCAAATATAACAACAGACCTCATATCGCATCATGGGAAAATCATGACACCTGCTTCTCTTAGAAGTTTCCTTCTCTTTTGTGCAGTCATTTCTTTCATCTCATTTTTCTACTTCCATTTGCAACTCTTGTAATAATTCTTCCTTATTCACATTATTTTCCCTTTCTCTAAACAATTTCCGTTTACACTAATATAGGAAAGTTTTGAATTCTAAAGTGTAAACAAAAGCTTGATTAGATACAAAATACTCATAGTATGTGATTCTCTCATCATTAATCTCCTTGGTTGATGTTTGATAAATTATGAATTCATTTAGAAATTCATCATATACCTCCATTGATGGCATATGTGTAGGTATCTCTTCCCTCGTGGGATCATTATTAAAATCAAATTTAAATGTTGAAGCTGGTGAAAAATGAGCTAACAGTGTTACTTCTCTGATATCTTTTGGTTTTTCCCTAAAAACATATAAGGGAACATCATTTAGAATTTCCTCTCTATGCTCAATCATTTTCTTTGCCTTGGCCTCCCGATTTTTTATGTCTTTCAACACATGAAGATTAATCTTACTCCTATTCACTTTTCATTCATAAGCTATGGAAATATTATCATAGAGGTTGTACTTTTTAATGGGTTCCTCCCTCTCCATGTTTCTGATCAAGTCATCAACCAAAAAAGTTTCATGCTCAAATGTTCTTAACTTCTGGGAATTCCTTGCCCATTATATATATCCCTCAGCATCAAAGTTCTTCCTCAGAATGTGAGTTGCAATATAGAAGTAATCCAATTTTGTCTTGACCAAATCATATCTCTTTGTGCTTTTAAATACAAACTCCCCAAAGGATAAACATCAAGGCATTATGGATTTCTTGCTATGGGAACTCAAATGTAAAGTTCTAGAAGTATACAATTGTCTTATAATATCAAGATATGCAATTATGTTTGGAAAAATCTTTTGTAGAACATAAGGACATCCCTCAAATTCAATTACTCTTATTTGGGTATGATCCTTGAAAGAATACAAATCTCCACAGCTATTTTCTTTAACACTTTGTTCTTCAAACTTCTTAGGTCTTAGGAACATTTTATCTCAAGCGATAGTGAGTGATCATAACAATGTCCCAATAGTTTACACAATGGCTTCACAAAATGTTCTTCAAAGCACAAATATTGACACAAATAAAACCTCTGATCCCAGATAGATAGCCACAACTTCACAGGTTTTCTGAACCCAGTTTTATCATACTCTGTTACAGGAATTTTTTTCATTCATAATCCCATCTCCTGTCTAGTATATAAGAGGATGTGCATTACGTGGGAATAATGTTTAAAATATATCTAGCTAGGGTTATTATTTATCTATTCAAGCACATGGTTAATCTGACCAGCCAAGTAAGAAGCATAATTTAAAGTATGAGGATCCTTTGATTGCACATCCACATCTAGTACCATGGTAGGAATATTCATCAATAGAGGGGATTCTATCCCAATCACTTTTCCTATTGTGTAGCAGGTGTACCTAACATAGGGATGAAACAATTTTACATCATATGGGGGTTTATCTACTTCTTCAAACACAAAGAGGGATCCTTATATTCTAGGTCTATGCATAGGTAGCCTCCATCTCTTTTACACACTCTCAAGGGTGAAATACTCCTCTCTCAGTTTGTGAATGTCAATGTGGGTCTCATAATCCCAGCCTAAGTCAAATAGATGTTCTCTATATTCCTTTTTTATTGGGAATAAAGGATTTCCCTTATAGTCATAAAAAAAATTTAATCTTGGGGTCATATTTCTCTACAAGGGCTTGCATTAATTTTGTGTTCACAAATACATTTGGAGAGACTAATTTCCCCAAATTTGGTTTCTATGGATTAATTATAGGTTTAGCTCCATCCCTTATCTTATAATGGAACATAAATAGATCATACCCTCTCAACTCTGTCCAAATATCACCAAGTTCTTCACATTTGTCCTCTAACCCATCCTTCCTGATTTTAATTATTTTTCACCTTTTCCCAGATGCAGGGAATTGGTCCAACAAGTGTTGGTTTAGGGACTTACCCTCCATCTTTTGTCTCTTAGGCCCCGTTTGTTTGCAGGAATTGGAAGTGACACTTCCCGGTTTTGGGAGTGACACTTCTCGTTTTTGCAAATCCGTTGTTTGTTTCTCTAAATTGCAATTCTGGATTTGTCAAGTAAAACCAGGTTTAGACACCAAAATGAGTGGCATCATCTTCCTACTAATAGATGGAATTAGAAATCATACCCTGGTTTTGATATAATAAGGTTTTGAGTCAAATTCCAAATCCCCAAGATGCAAAACCAAGATTTCAAAACCTGGTTTTGTGATAATAAGGTTTTCACTCAATTCCAATTCCTACAAACAAACAGGGCCTTAGGCTTTGTTTATTCACTTTCATCTAGTTTTAGGATATCTTTTTATTTCCTAGCCCTACATTTTTTTGAGGATCAATCCTCCATATTAAATAACAACAAAAAATAGTGAGGTCTCAATAACCTACTTGATTTCATGTTGGTCTCAATGTGGATGTCTACAAATTCTCTTTCAAATCCTTACTTGATCAACTCTGAATTCTACTTCCAAATGCTCACAAAAAGCAAATTTATTTTCCACAATCTAGTATAAAGAGGTTACTCTTGTGCGATGTTGTAACGGTCATTAATTCTCTGATTTCAAATCTCTAGGTCGATGTGACCTTTAGTGACACTATGTTACTCATGAAAAATATACTTCTTTTACAAGTGTTTATGGAACATTCTTTGGCTTCCTCGATATTTTCATCTCCCAATGAGAAATCAATGTAAATGATTAACGTTTCCTTCAAAACATTCTTTTTGATATAACACCTACACTCGGATCTATCCTTCTTATGTTTTATCGATGCTCATGTTTCATCTATACAAAATTTCACTGAAGTGTTTTCTTCTTATATTGATATCATCCCATCAATGAAACTTCTTTCTCACTGGACCCATGGATTGTTTTATCGAAAGATTTGTTTGTTCGATAAGGTTTATGAGTGGAATAAATAAACTATTTTTCGATATAGATCCTTTTGATGAAACTCATACTTCATATTAAGATCTTTCACTTTATTAGATACCATTTATTTCTTCGATAGAGTCTTCGGTGGAATTTTCTAAGTCTTTCATTTTTATAGATTTCCTTTGATAATACCCTCCTTTCGAACAAACCCTTTAACCTATTAGAAATAAGCCCTTTCATCTACACCTTTTTCTTTTTAGTGGAAACTAATGATTATCACATCCAAATCAAATTTTGATGCAAAAACAATTTTGAAGTGTCGCTTCATCCTTTATTTGACGTCCACCTTTCCATCGATAATGTTCCTTTTTTATAAAAGTTAGACCCTCTTCTATCAACAAATGTCTTCATACATGTATTAATCAACCAAGAAAATTTTTGATAAAACCTCCCCTTTTGATGAAACATGTTTATCTTTGTTAGATCCTTCAGTTTCATCAAAATGCAATTTTTTTTTGTAGAACACACATGAGTCTTCATTGACAAGGCCTTGTACTTAAGATAATTGTCCACTAGTCTAAATCCTTCTTTCCTTATTGATAAAACATTTTTTTATGAAATTCATCATTTTGGTGTAATCTTTTCCAACTTTTTAGATAACATAGTTCCATCAAAATTCATGTCTTTAGATAAAACCATATATGATTTTGTTTGACATTACTCATTTTGATATAACTTGATCTTTCAGTGGATCTCTTTTCTTTTTGATCAATGGATGGACTTTCTCTGATAAATATTTATGTGATAAGAGAAAAATTTGTCTTATTGAAATGTCACTAACTATGTTACATCTCGATTGATTTTAATGAAGCACAAGACTTCTTTTTTAGAAACTTCATTTGAATTTGAATCTTGCCGCCAAAACCTGTAAAGTTTTATAAAATGAAATATAGAGTACTCCTAAGGGGAAAATGTGCTATTTGCAAGGTAGATATGAAAATCAAGAAATTAGACCTTTTCTCATAGGTGGGTATTTAATTTTTTAAGAAAACTTAAGTGGCTTCAATCGATGTATGGATCAAATATAAAATCTTGTTGATGACAATGATATAGGGCTAACTAAGAATGTCTAATGCTATTTTGATCCCTAGATTTTGCAAAAAATTAAAGGTTCCAATAGCTCTAAAGATCATTCCATCCACAATTTAACAATAAGGTGTTAGTTAAGTGTTCAAATTGGCTTAGACCTAGGGTTTTTAACTATTCAAAATTTAGAACTATATATCTCAGTCTGCTTTGCACAATTCTATAAATTTTGAAAATTAGATATGTAACTTGAATATAAAGAAGTAATTTTTTTGTGTTATAAAAGGGATTACCTAAGTCAAACTTTGTATTAGTCTTTCAACCTCCACTGCAAGAATTTTTTATTAAAGAGAGATTACACTTGGAATGGAAGAGCATGAAAATCTTAAAATGAAATGCTTGAATTGACAAATGACACCTTTGATGAAAAACTAGACTTACCTTGAAGCCTTAATAAAAACTTGATGTTTCTTGATTGGTGTTAATGCAAGCCTTTATTCATAGAGGAACACATAACTTGATCATGATTGTTGAACTTATATTCTTCAATTCTTGTTTGTAGATTTTTCCTCAATTACCTTGAAAATGCTCTATTGAATTCTCTTGAACAAACTCTTGCCTTGATGATGCTTGGTTGAATGTTATTGAAGGAAATATTGATAATAGATGATGTTTAAATAATGAGAGAGTTATATTTATACATAACTTATGTTTAATAGGACGAACAATGAGAGGGGGGTGAATCAGTTATTACCACACACTTTATAAAACTTTTAATTTGTCGGTAAACTTATGAACATCAACTTTTGATCCATCAGTTAACTACACTAAGCATAAAATATATGAACATGAAATAACATAAACACCGACACAAATAATGCCAAGATTTATGTGGAAACCCAAACTAGGAAAAACCACCGAGAAACTAATTCTCATGAAATGAAATGTTGATTAATTTGACATTGGTTAAGGTTATTTTTACAAAGGATCACTTCCAGATGTGCTCACTATAAGTTGGCTCACTACCAGTCAAGCTAACTACCCTTACAAATGAATATGGATAACTTTCAATACAAATATCACTGATAAAAGATGATCTGACAGAATTTCATCTAGCTATGCATGGAACAGTCAACAATTAAGCTCAATTATTGTTACCACCGGTATATCTAAATGTTGATCTTCTCTAAGTATCTAACTATTAGATCCACTATAGCACAGTATGAAAGCAACTTCTCGATCTTCAATAATCTACCTCAAAAACTTCTTCTCACATGCAACATCATCATAGGTTCATAATTTTTCTCCTTTGGTAACTCACATTGTTTGTATTACACCGTCACATATCCTCCATCACATAGATAAAAAATGTTTCTCCTTTATTTATATGAATATTTGGTCATGCATATGTCGGTGAGATCAAACACGTTTGATGGCCTCAATTTCAAGATATATTACAATTACATTAAATGCATTACCATAAGGTCCTAAATCTAGGACACATTTAATGTAATATTACAACACACTACACCAGGAGCAAATATAGGTAGTACATAAGATGTTTACACTGCATGTTACATTTACTGATACTGTAGGAATGCTACAATCAAGACAGTGTTTTGATTACCAAAACATTTGCACCAACTAATAGGTGAAACATGATAGAGTAGGTCAAGATAAAGATACCAAAACCAATTTAATGAACAAAACCATTGTCCAACTGTCAGAAACAACTGAAAGAACATTGCAAGAATAGAAATCACCATAAACTAACAAGCAAATTCACACAATACTGATCACCAAAAAACATACAATTGTACCAAAACATGTAGGCCATGAGTATAACCAAGTACACCTATCATACACCACCAAATTTTCCATAACAAAAATTATTGTTATATAACCGACATACATCTTATGCATATCCAAAACTGTCAACAATTGACTGATACTACTAGGTTGTTGGTATGAAGGTTTTGACATTAATTAAAAACAATGCCAACAACAAATCAATAGGTCTAATAATCTCCCCCTTTGGGATTGATGGAAAAACACAAAAAAAATGCACTTTTGATCAAAGAAATTTTCAACCAAAAAACTCCCACTGGGTAGATGTATCATTTTTGTTTTCCTCTTTTTCTCCTTTTTTGCCACAATGGAAAAAGACCAAACATGTATACTAAAGAAATTCAAATAAATACAACAGTTTTAACGAAAATGAATTTTTTATACCTCTCCTTCAAAATTGGAAGCTCCTTCTTGCACTCAATAATGGCAGCCCCAATCCGAGCGCATAGATTCTCACACTCCACCAGTTTGTCAAAATATGTCTTCCAGTCTGAAGACTAAAACCACCACTCACAATCCTTTGCGCTAGCAAGTATACCAATAGCATGATCGAACCAGACCTCAACCAGGTCCTTCACCAACCAAATTTTTTTTATCAGGTCTTCTCTCTTCTTTGTAAAAACACCCATTCTGTCTAAAGTTCACTGATTTTGACTCTCTACTTTCCATCTTGATCCTTTAAGATATCACAGTCTTTCCAAGCTCATTCATCTCTTTCTCAACCACTTAACTCTGACCTCTAAAATTGTCTATAACAGTATGCCACCAAAGGCATTACCTATATATGCTAGTAATCTCCTTCACACATACCTTCATCTCACCAATAATCCTTGAAAGTATTTATTTTTCATTGTCACATTTCTTCATTATATATTTCTCCATTGTAGTATAATATGCACCAAACTGCAATAATTCAATTTCAACGCCCATCACAAGTTCAGCTGGTAGCATACTAGACATACTAGATATCATAACCTTTTTACTAATCAAGTGATCAATCAACAATTATGTTAGAAATTTCTTATCCACTGATGAAAAATTGGTCCAAAAATTATCAATCCTTTCATACTCATCATTTTCCAACAAGCTTTTCACCATATTAGAATCTACACACTTAGATTATATCAAAGAAAGCACATTTTTTATCTTCTTCCATCTCTTCTACTACACTTTCTTCCTCAACTTCTTCTTCTTCATCATCCTTTGAAATGGTAACTATTTATTTTCCTCTATCACATGTCTTTCTTTTCTTCAGTTTAGGAGATGATACACCAACAAATTTTTCAAGTCTTTTTTGATCGGAGGAGGAGCCCTCTTTACCAGGACTTACTGACAAAGCACCAACAATCACCAATCCATAACTAAAACACCCCTGTATAGACAAAATATATGCCTTGCATGCAACTTCCCTATTCTCCAACATGTTCAAATACCTAAAAATCTCTTACCAACATGAACAATCCTCCATACAACATTTTCATTTTAAAGTAAAATATTTCATGATGTAAAAGACCAAACACATAACCAGTGACCCAAATTTGAAATCATAATCACCTTCGACTGTAATCCTCACATTTTCAAGAAAATTGTCTAATAAAATTTTTCACAAATCCATTTGCACATTCTCTTTCAAATCTTACATAAAACATACATAGCTAATGCAGAAGTCAAACCATCATGATTTTGAAACTGAATCTTGTATGAGAAACCATAAGCAACATACCTTACTATGAAATCCTCAAGAGTATTGATTAGAAATGCACGCTAATCCCAACCAATCCCACTAAGATATTCTACCTCTTGCTAACTAATAGACTTCTTTCCAGGCAACTCGTTGATGCTACATAAACCAATAATTGCTTCAATTACCACTAGGGTTTCACCATGAAACTGACTTAGCATGAACTAGATGAACTCTGTATCCTCGCACTAGGGAAATTTTCCCCAAATGTTCAAACCAAGATTTCTAATTGTTTTCATATCCTCCAATGGTTCAAACCAAGATTTCTAATTGTTTTCATATCCTCCAATGGTTCAAACCAAGATTTCTAATTGTTTTCATATCCTCCAATGGAAACTCATATTCCAATTGCTTAATGCGGTTGTGATCGAATTCCTTTATCTCAACTTTCTTCATTTTATTCATTGCGTATGCATTGGCACCATAGATTTCAAATTTAGGTGCCATGATCTCTTTGCAAGTCTTCTTTCTTAGGCTCTCTGCAATTCATAATTTTTCTCTTCATGCTACAATACCAAATAATTCAAAAATTATGCCTTTAAAGCCTCAAAACAACATGAATGATTTTCTTTCCAAAATTTTCATATCATTGACGCAACACACCAAGATGTCTTATCATCATTAATACTCTTATGCTTCTTACTAGAAAAAATCCACTTGCAATCGGTAATGCCTTGGGCAATGGAGATGAATGATTCAACATGTTAGAACTCCCCCTGAGCCAAAGCATTCAACTCAATTGTCGAAAGAGCTAGTACCGAGGTCTGGTACCACAAGACTCTCCACAGCAGCAAAATCTTTCTTCTTCCATGTCATATATTTTTTCTGAGATTCAACTCAAAAATTATTTCCACTTTTAATATTTACTGGAGTACCACCAAATATGCATATGTTATCATAATTACCACTCTGACCACACTTTAAACAATTAACAATCCTTTTATCATATCTCACCGACTGAATCTTATATCTGCATTGACTATCCTATTGACCATAGCTGTGACATACATATAAATTTCCATGAAATATATCATTCAGTGCACTCTTCTTGTCCTAATTTGAAAATTCACTCTTACATTCATTTTCCTTATGACAATTAAAGCATTGAACTTTTTGATCCTTTCTCGTCACGTAATCAACTACTTTATGAAAAAAAATCTTGAAAATATAACAACTATTGCAAACTACAATTGAAACAATTGTTATATTGTCTTTGATGTCAAACCTTAACTGGTAAGACAGTTGCTATCTTGTAAAGTCTCATATCAATTGATTTATGAAGAAGATTTGAAAAGAGGGGATAACAAGAAGACCTGGTGAAATGGTTGAGTTATGTGAAACTACAATGGGTACTTGATGAGATTGCATGTTGGTAAGGTAATATGTTGTTTATCTTTAACACCAAGTGAAGTTTGGATGACTACAAATTTATTCTTGACCGAGTAACAAAGCAGAAGATTAAGGAACTTATGTATGTGTCAAGTGATGCGAGTGTTGACCGAGCACCAATACATGCCGAGAAAATTTAGTGTTGACCGAGCATTAGTATTTACCAAGCGTCAGTAAATTACCAAGTTATCTAATGATGACCAAGAAGAAGAACACGGTGATGACCGAGTGGCAATATTTTGACAGTTTGATTAAGATTTGAGATCCCAGTCGATATAGTTAATTTATTGGGAAATATGAAGTATATTTAAGATAAGGATAATCATTATGGAGAATTAAATGAGCATTTAATATATGTTTAACTATTTTTATAGATGGATTCAATAAGGAGTTTTAGGATTTATTCTACCTTGTAGATGGAAAAAGAAATGTTGGAAGGATTCATTGGATCTGACCAAAACCTAAGATGTATGGTGATGATTAAGCAGAAAATGATCTAGCAACCTGATCAAAGAGGTATAAGATTAACCTAGTTGTAGGTTATGTATGGTAGAGGTTAATTCAGTTGATTGGAAGATCTAAGTAGAAGGTTGAGAAGGCTGAGAAGAGCAGTACAAGACTGCATAGTGGTGATTGCTTGATGGATTTCCAAGTAGAGATGAGTGATAGAGATGACAATGGAGGCCAGTTAGTGAATTAGCATTTGACTGAAAGTGGATTTGTATTTGCAAAGTGAGTTGTATGTTTTAGATCACATTACTGTTACTTTCTAACCATTGTATCAGTGCAAAATCCTTTAAAAAAAGGTTGACCTAACAATCATAATGTAAATCCTTTAATCAAGGTGACATTCTAATGGAATGGTCTAAGCCCTCTAAACAAGATCACTTTTAACAAAGTGATTAAATCCTTTAATAGGGTCACATTTAATAATGTGTATTGTAACCTTTAACAGGGTTGGCTTCTCATAGAACTCACTTCAGAAGAGTAAAAAATTGGTAGAATGTTACTGGTGGTTTTTCCCATATTGGGTTTCTACGTCAAATCCTGGTGTCATACTTGTGTGAATGTTATTTGATGTGTTATATTGTTAAGAGTTTTATATTATGCAAGTTGATTACATTAGGACATTGAACTGTAAGTTTATGTTACTGATTATATGCTATAGAGACCAAGTGGATTACTGAGTGGATCTGAGTTGGTTAAAGTGTTTATAAGTTCAATTGGTACATCTGGACCTAGGATAACTGATTCACCCNCCCCCCCCCCCCCCCCTCTCAGTTATTTTGAATCGTTCTAAAAATTGGTATTATAGTGTTGGGGTGCTTGAAAGGAAAAGTTTTAAGGTACTTGAAGCTAAAGATCAAGATGTATAAAAAGGAGGTACCAAGGCTAAACAAGGAGAACTTTCCTGCATGGAAAATTTTGATGAAGTTACACCTAGATAGAATTGGAGAAGCACCAAAATACTATGTGGAACATGATTACATAACAGTGCCTACAGTTATGATAGCTCAACAAATGAAAGAAAAACAATAACACAACCAAGCAATGTTGGAGATTGCATCAACCCTAAGTTATCCTAAATTTGATAATATAAAAGACTGCAAAATTGCAAAAGAAATGTGGGACACACTGGAAACTATCTGTGGAGGTGATACAAATATAATGAGAGCCAAATATGAAAGCTTGAGAGGTAATCTTGATGAAATGAGAATGTTAGATGGTCGAACTATTGTTCAATATTGCAGTCAAGTTAAGGAGGTTGTAAATGCTATTAGAGGATCTAATGGATCTATTAATGATAATATTGTTATTAGTAAGGTCCTAAGAACTCTACTTCCTATTTATTCTATTAGAGTATCTTCTATACAAGAACTGAGATGTACTCTTGGTAACAAATCAACTCTGGAAGGTCTAGTTGGTAGACTTACTACTTTTGAGTTATCAAATTTTGATATTTTCACTCCTCACAATGTTGATTCTGCGTTCAAATCACAATTGACTCTTCATAAATCTAAGAAAGGAAAAGAAATACATGTGAAAAATGAAAATGACACTTCTAATGATGATCTTGATGAACTTGAAGCACTTATGGCTAGAAGACTACAGAGAGGAAAAGGAAAATTCAAAGGTAAACTTCCTATAATTTGTTTTTTCATGTAACAAAGCTAGTCATATTACAGCAAGATGTCCTGACAGGAATGACAAGGATGATAGAAGAGAAATAAAGTACAAAGACAAAAGGGATGACAGAGATTTCAAAAGGTATAAGGACAAAGGTAAGAAATCTTTCTATATTGTTGAAGAATAAACTGATAGTGAATCTGATAAATCTGATGACAATGATATAGAAGTTGTTTATGTTGTTATGAAAGATGATTGTGATGAGGATGAGAAAAATGTATTTATTTCATATATGAGTAAAGGTGATAGATGGATAATTTATAGTGGTTTCTCATATCACATGACTGGTGATAAAAGTAAATTTGAAACCTTAAGCTATTGCAAAGGTGGTAGTGTTTGTATGCACCCTAAAATGGTCGCCTAGACTTTGGGCCCCATTTCTCAATTTATCAAATCCCTAAATCAATATTTTCAAATATCAACAATATCAATTATATCAATTTCCTTGATCAAATCATAATCAATTCAATATTTCCTAAGGTTTGAGCCTTATTTAATTTAAAAGAGAAAAAATAAAAATAAAAATATTATTTAATTAAGAGAATATGCTTTCTTTTAATTAATTAAAAATCTCTTTTAATTAAATAATAAAATCACTTTATCCTAAGCTTTTATTTAAATAAAAGGAATTTCCTCCTCTTTTATTTAAATAAAAAATATCCACTTTTCTTCTTATCCTATGTTGCACAAATAAAGTATTATTCTTATTTTATAAAAAAGAAAAAAACATTTCGTCTCATGTGAGACACAAAAGTCAACTCCTATTTTCCTATTGGAGGATATTTGTGCACAAGGATCAAGCTTCCTTTTTTCTCCACCCTTGATTAATATTTTTGCCTCTTAATCTCAATGGTCCATTTTTATCTCACTTCTTATAAAAGGAGAGCTCTCTCCTTCATTTTCATATCTTAGGTTTTCATAGTATTGTTATGC
>MU225550.1:283084-326790 GCA_018584345.1 Thuja plicata
AGTTTATAGCTCTAGCTGAGAGCAATTTTGCAAATCTTGCAACTCCATGCATAGAGAGCTATGGATCGATTTGTGAGGGCTCATTCTTGAGTTTCCTTGCATGTAAGGATTCATAGAAGTGCACTACATTTTGAGTGTACATTGTTAAGTTTGGTAATGACAAACCATATCTTGTGAAAGGAAAATGATCAATAAAACTAAATGGTAAGATCACATGTGACAATGCTTATTGGGTTAAAGGGATTAACAATAATTTTTTGAGTGTTTCTCAGTTGAACACTTCTAGATACCGAGTTGAATTCCATCACAGAAATGCTAAAATCTTTGATTCTACTAGTGAACTGATTGGAAGTGGTGAACAGACAAGAGGTAATTTGTTCTATCTAGATCTATCTGATGAGACATGTTTGTTTTCACAATATGTAATATATGGTTATTACATAAGAGGTTATGTCATGTGAACTTTGACAATCTAGTAAACATTAGTAATATGAAAAGAGTAAGAGGCTTACCAAGATTGAAGAAACTTGATAATGTTATGTGTAAGCAATGTCAGTTGGGAAAAATGACAAAGTCTATTTTTAAGAGCAAAACCTATACTTTAAATAATGTTTTGGAATTGGTTCATAGTGACCTTTTTGGACCTATTGGTGTGCAAATCTACTGTGGTGATAAATATTTCATACCATTTGTTGATGATTACTCTAGAAAAATGACTGTGATGTTTCTCAAAGAAAATCAGATGCTTTTTAGTTGTTTAAGTGGTATTTGGAAAAAGTTAAAAAATAGACAGGTAAGAGCTTGAGATGTCTGAGATCTAACAAAGGAGGAGTGTTTATATCTAGTGAGTTAAACTTATTCTTTAATGATAAAGGAATTAAAAGCCAAATGTCTGCTCCAAAAACTCCCCCACATAATGCCATAGCTGAGAGAAGGAATAGATCAATCATGGATTGTGTTAGAACACTGATGATAGAGAAGAATGTTTCACAAAAGCACTAGAGATAAGTTGTAAGTACAACATTCTATACCTTGAACCGAGTAAAAGTCAAGAAAGATACTGATATTATACCTTATGAGTTATGGTATGGTTATGCACCTAATGTAAAATATTTTAAATTCTTTGGAAGAAAATGTTATATATTGAAGGATAATAGAAATGGAAAACATGATGCTAAAAGTGATGAAGGTATATTCATAGGTTATTCCACTAAGAGAAAAGCATACAAGTGTTTGAATTCTAACACTAACAAAGTTGTGGAAAGTGCAAATGTTAGAATTGATGAATATATAGAAAATAATGAAGTTGAATGCAAGAAAGAACCTAAAGACTATAGATCTTTTGCTTACATAAACGAAGGAGAGCCCAACAATTTGCCTGAACTAGAAAAAGAAGCTACCAAACAATAGAATGGTGTTGTCGAGCAACATCAAGAAAATGTTGAGACACAAAAAGAGGTTGTAGAGCATCAGGAGGCAACTATCGAGGAATCTGAGGAAGAAGTTGAGACACAAAATGAACTTGAAATGAATTTGCATGATGAGTCTGAGGAAGAACAAAAAGAACAAAGGAGACCAGAGCCTACACTAGCAAAATATGTAAGAAGACATCATAAACTAGATCAAATCATTGGAGAAAAATATTTTGAGGTCATGACAAGAAGCAAATTGAAAAATAAGATATGCTTATTATGTGATTTTGAGCCCAAATCAGTGAAAGATGCTTTGGATAATGAAGACTGGATATAGGTCATGAATAAAGAAATTGAGAAAATTGAGAAGAAGAAAACCTAGACACTAGTACCTAGACCAAAGGACAAGAATATTAGTGCAACCAAGTGGGTATTTAGAAATAAGATGAATGAACATGGAGAAGTCATAAGAAACAAGGATAGAATGGTATGCAAAGGTTATGCACAAGAAGAAGGAATTGACTATGGTGAGACGTTTGCCCCAGTTGCTAGATTGGAAGGAGTTAGAACTTTTCTGGCTTATGTAGCTTACAAAGGATTCAAAGTATATCAAATGGATGTCAAATCAGCATTTCTGAATGGAATACTGAAAGAAGAGGTATACATTGAACAAGATGAAGGATTTGTGTATTCAAGCAAGAGGAATATGGTTTGCAAGCTACATAAAGTGTCGTATGGATTGAAGTAAGCCCCCGGAACATGGTATGAGAGATTGCACAATTACTTAGTCAAGATTGGATTTACAAGGACTAATGACAACAGTAATCTATTCTTAAAGTCTGAAAAAGGTAAAGGGATATTGTTAGCTGAAATATTTGTTGATGATATCATATTTGGAGGACAAGATGCTTTATGACAAATATTTTCAAATGAGATGCAAACTGAATTTGAAATGTCTATGTTTGGAGAGATCAAATTCTTTGTTGGTCTGCAAGTATATCAGATGAAGAAAGGTATCTACATTACTCAATCTAAATATATCAAGGAGATACTGAAAACCTTTGGCATGGAGAACTCCAAACCTATAAGTACACCTATGGCTACTAGATAGAAACTATCAAAGATTTATGAGACAGTTGAAGTCAATCAAACCCTGTATAGATCAATGATTGGGAAGCTACAATATGTTGTCCACAGAGGACCATATATTTCATTAGCAGGATTTTTGCAATATTTTTTGCAAATCCTAAAGATAGTCACATGATGGCAATGAAAAGGATACTAAGATATTTGAAGGGAACATAGGACTATGGATTATATTATATGAAGAATGAGAAGTTTGAAGTGAAAGTTTATACATATGTCAATTGGGCAGGTAATTTTGATGGCAGAAAGAGTACAAGTGGCGGTGCATTATTTTTAGGAAAGAGATTAGTCTCTTGGACAAGTAGGAAATAGAACTGCATTTCTCAATCAATAGAAGAGGCTAAATATGTTGCAGCAGTAGTGAATTGTTCAAATATAGTGTGGATCAAGAAATTGTTGAAAGGAATAAATGAAGAGATCACTGAACTAGTTTTCTGTGATAACACTAGTGCTATTAATATTTCAAAGAACCATGCGATGCATACAAAGACCAAGCATATTGCTATCAAGTATCATTACTTGAGAGAGCTGGTACAAGACAAATAAGTAAGACTTGAATATGTAAATATAAAGGAACATTTGGCAGATATATTTACTAAGGCATTACCTAAGGATGGTCATGAGTATCTAAGAGATAAATTAGGGATGATTTGCCTATATGAGGCTAACTAGGATCACATGCAGTGATAGCATTAAATGTATTACACAAAATATTTGACAAATTGATGCAAAGATGGTCACACTTTAGGAGGTGCCTAAAGATGTGAAGAGTAATGCACAAGATGTTGATCAGTCATAAGCAAGATGACAGAGGGAGCATAGAATTCATAAATTTGACACAGAGATATCATTGAGGGAGATATACTATGAGAGATATGACAAAGAGGAAGAATTACATAGAATTACACACAAAGAGATAAGCTACGGAGAGAAATCTATCCAAGAGGGAGCTAATATTTGTATTGGAGAGAATCAAAATGAAGCTAAGGATATTAATGAAAATCTATTTATAGAATATACTATTTAGATTGTTTGGTAACCTTGCATGTGATTTTTGCATGTGTTTACCATCAATGCCAGAGAGGAATATTATTGGAAACTACAATTGAAACAATTCTTAGATTTCCATTGATGTCAAACCTTAGCTCGTAAGACAATTGCTAAAATGTAAAGTTCCATATCAATTTATTGATGAACAAGATTTGAAAAGAGGAGATAACAAGAAGACCTAGTGAAATGGTTGAGTTATGTGAAACGACAATGGGTACTTGATGAGATTGCATGTTGGTAAGGTAATATGTTGTTTATCTTTAACACCAAGTGAAGTTTGGATGACTACAAGTTTAGTCTTGACTAAGTAACAGAGTAGAAGATTAAGGAACTTATGTATGTGTCGAATGATTCTAGTGTCGACCAAGTGCAAGTACATGCTGAGAAAATTTAGTGTCGACCGAGCATCAATATTTACCAAGCGTTAGTAAATTACCGAGTTATCTAATGATGACCGAGCGGAAGAACACAATGATGATCGAGTGTCAGTATTTTGACAGTTTGATTAAGATTTGAGATCCCAGCTGACATAGTTAATTTATTTGGATATGTGAAGTATATTTAAGATAAGGATGATTGTTGTGGAGAATTAAATGAGCATTTAATATATGTTTAACCATTTTTATGTATGTATTCAAGAAGGAGTTTTAGGATGTGATCTACCTTGTAGATGGAAAATGAAATGTTGGAAGGATTAGTTGGATCTGACCAAACCCTAAGATCTACAGTGATGATTAAGCAGCAAAAGATCTAGCTACCAAATTAGAGAAGTATAAGATTAACCTAGTTTTAGGTTGTGTATAGTAGAGGTCAATTTAAATGATTGGAAAATCTAAGCAGAAGGCTGATAAGGCTAAGAAGAGTAGTACAGGATTGCACAGTGGTGATTGCTTGACATATTTCCAAGTAGATCTAAGTGATGGAGATGACAATGGAGGCCATGTAGTGAATTAGCATTTGAGCAAAAGTGGATCTATATTTGCAAAGTGAGTTTTATGTTTCAGATCACATTATTGTTACTTTCTAACCATTGTATCAGTGCAAAATCCTTTTAAACAAGGTTGACCTAATAGCCATATTTTAAATCCTTTAATCAAGGTGACATTCTAATGGAATGGTCTAATCCCTCTAACCAGGCTCACTTTTAATAGGGTGATTAAATCCTTTAATAGGGTCACATTTAAAAGTGTGTATTGTAACCTTTAACAGGGTTGGCTTCTTACAGAGCTCACTTGAGAATAGTGAAAAATTGGTAGCATGTTACTGGTGGTTTTAACCATATTGGGTTTCCACATTAAATCATGGTGTCATACTTGTGTGAATGTTATTTGATGTATTTTTTATTAAGGTAACAACAAGTTTTTAAGGGGACCTCAAAACCCTTTAACATAGATACGAAAAGATAAGCATAGAAGACCATAAAGACAATATTCTGTCACAACTGAAGATGGAAAACCAAAAAGGTATTACCCCAGAATACACAAAAAAGTTTGCTTAAAACAAAAAACTAACTATGATAAACTTCCATCAAAACAAAAATGAAAATAATTCCAGCAAAAAAAATAGTCCAGCCAAAGTGATCACTTCTCGGATGCATCCATCTGGTCTTCCATGATCGTGATTTCCTCCATCTAAGATTCCATGGTTTGGATCGAGTCCCGTAGATTTGTAATATCTTTAATTTAGAGTGCATTCTTCTTTTTGGTGCTTGATATGGTTCTGGATCCTGGGCCTGAAGTCTGAATTTCCTATTTTCCATATTCCTCCTACTTCACTCTATCGTTATAATTCCCTTCCAGCAGGGTGTGCAACACTTTCAGATTATCCAAATAAGTTTTCATTGTCGTTTTGATAATTGTAGTCAGCTTCCTGAGCATGACATTATTGTTTTTTGTCTTCTCGGTGATATTTTTCATCCTACTGTCAATCATAGTACTTAAATTTTCTTCGAGTGTAGAATTATTATTTTTTACCTTTTCAAAAATGTCTTTACCTTGCTGATACATAATTGCATCATTCCTAATTTTATCCACAATCTCCTCCAGTAGAAAATTTATTTCTTCAAGGTCCTTGCATTCAACCTAAATCTCCTTCATATAATCCAGCACCTATTTATCGATGTTGTACATGTACATGGCTTTGTTTCTAGCCGCTTGGAGTAAAGTAAAATTCATAGCTCTTTTAACTTTAAAATCCTTGTCCTAGAGGTCTTCTTCCAGGCTTCTCTGATTTTGGTTGTTCTTCTCCTCATCTTCACCCATTAGACTCTCAGGGGGAGTAGAGTTGATTGCATAATAATTATGCTCTTTCTAGGCTTCCTCCTCTAGGTCGACAGGTATGTTATCATTGTGGGCCTTTTCAACTTCTTCCTCTGTTGTTGTATTCTCCTCATTATTACCCATTTTACCCTTTTCAGTTTCATTCTCCTCAAGATCCACAGACTCTATTTTAGTCATGTTCTCTAGAGCCTCTTGAATTTCATATTTACTCTTATTGTGATCCTCCCTTTCTTCATTATTGTTGTGTTGGTCACCAATATAGGTTTCCACCAGATTATCAATCTTATTAGATATCTCTTCCAAGATTGTATTTTCCATTTCAGGCTTTCCTCAATATCCCCTTTCTTTCCCCTAGGCTTAGTCATTGTAGGGTTATCTATCTTGACCTCCTCTCTATTGCTCTTCTCCTTGATGTAAACCTCATCCTCAGAAGACTCCACATCTTGCTTATCTTTAGTCCTCATACCTTCAACATTATCATATATAGACAGGGAAATATCTGCTTCAATAGGGCCCTTATGGCTTTTTTTGTTGGAAGCTTTGCTGGTATTCTTACCAGAAGACATCTCCAAACTTTTTCATTTAGCATTGTCTATCTTCTTAGGAATCGGCTAGGAATGTTCTTTTTAATATACTTCATTATCAGAAGGACGAGCCCCTAATGCAAAATAGGGGAAGCCTTAACTCTGTGATCTATAATGGTCCGATTGAGCGAACTTAACAGATAATAAGGAAATAAACCCACATATCATGTATGAAATGATTAACAAGAATGAAGTGGTAGTTGTAGACCTTAGAATACCTACCATCGAGAGTGAAATACTCCATGATCACTCTGATGACAAATTCCCAAATACGCTTGATGTTGGAAAGATTAACATAATCCAGGTCGCCTTTGACAAGCATAACCCGCTCCTCATCAGTCTTTGGGAAAGTTTTATAGGCTTTGTATCCCTCTTTCTTATCTTTGGAGAACTGCATACCCTCCAACGAGAGACCAGTAATTTCAGCCAAGCGGTCTAAAGTAAGGGTAAAGGATTTACCCAGAATATTAACCATTTCGTTCCCCCAACCAGCAACAAATGCCTTAGTAATCTCCTTATTATTACCATGAAGACGTCTAAGAAATCTGTGCACTTTTCCCTTTTTGAGCTTTCTCCACACCTCTTTCTCCTTCCTCCATTTATATTATGTTGGTTCTTCTCTTTTTAGGTCACCACCAAGATCTTCATTCTCCTTCATAGTTATATGCTCACTAACTTTTATCAATTCAGTATTCAGCATGAAACACAAACAGAGCTTTAAATGAATAAGCTTATTCTTAGATTGTCTTCTGATGACCCATAAAGCATGCGGCAACATAAGGTCATAATTATCATGACACTTCACCTTCATCGTACCCCAAATCCAAATCCCATCAATCGAAATGATTAATAGGATTAATAACCCCTACCTTGCGATTAATTATGTCATGATTGATCAATGAATTTATTTCATCATTAATCTTATTCACGTCGTGCCATTTGTGAGTGACGCTTTTTTTTACTCCAAAGTTAGCAAGCCCGTTCACCACTTGGTTATTTTTGTGGAAGTTATGGGTAACATGGAAAGCAGTGAATTTTGATGCCACTTCCTTAATTTTTTCAATGATTTTCTCGATTGTCCAAGAGGCCTTTCTAATATCTTTAATGTTATTAATGAGATTAAGGGACTCTCCCTCCAACCAGACTTTCTTACATTCCATCTCTTCTTCCAGAAAAATCACATTAAGGGAAGCCATTGCTTTAGCTCTGTGATTCGATTACACTCCCAAAGGGGCGGCATTAGCTCCAATATAGGTACCATTCCAATCTCTTATTATACCTCTTCCTCCAGCCATACACAAATTTCCTTTCTATTGGAAAGTGACAAATTTTGTGTAATGTGATTCACTTTTTGGTTGTCATTTATGGCAATACATTTGGGTTACAGATCAATTCCTACAAAGTTAAGTTTTTCTGATTCTGAAATCGACTAAGTACAGAAGCAGAGATACAGAGGTATTTTGGGTGTCAAAGATCGAGATCAATGAATTAGGGAAAGAAACCTTAGAGGAAGATATTATGAGGTATATGTGACCTCCATCTAAGATCAATTTTTTTTATGATATGTTTACAACAAGTTAGAGATATTTGAAGACAGACAGACAGTAGTAGAACAGTGATATAGAGCAGTTGGAAAACAACGATGATTGAGAGAGTATGACATGGACTCCTGGCAATCAGAGTTGGATTTTAGTTGTTGATAACCTACACATTGACTATGTAAGAGAATCAACTATGCATTTGATATTTATACTATTAAATATATTTTTTATTGAAGGCTGACTATGTAATATTTGCACTGAGAGCCGACTTGGTAAATTTATGAGATATATATGCAAGATCTTTTTGGTAAAGATGGATGATGATTTTGTAGAGAAAGAGAGGTAATGGTAGAGTAGATAATGACAGAGAACATTGATTAACTATAAAGGAACTATCTAAGCATTAGTGATGCTTGTTTTGTTCATGACTAAGAACACTTTGTAAACATAATTACTTTGTAAGAGTTGTAAGCTCAGTTGGCCCCTAATAGGGTGTTGTGAACCTTTAACAGGGTTGTAATTCCTTTAACAAGGAAATGTACTATGTAATATTCAGCTCCTAACAGGGCTAGGTTTCCTAATAGGGACACTATACTTTAGTGCATTCTTATGGGTATCATCCCCACCAAGGTTTTCCCTTGGCTAGGGTTTCCTTGACAACAAAATATGGTGTTATGAGTATTGTGTTATTTTCTTATGTTCTATTCATTTCTACATGTATATGGTTAATGTTTAATTGGTTGAAATTTTTTAATAAGTGTTGTAATATTGATTCACCCCCCTCTTAGTATTACCTAATCCTAACAATTGGTATCAGAGCTTTTGGCCCTTGGAGAAAAATTCTAACAGCTTGAGGGAGATCATAATGGATTTGGACAGTTTGCAAGAAAAATTTGATGTTGCACTTGAAGACCTTGATAAAGCAAAAGTAGAGAATGGAGAATTGAGATTCAACATGCAAAGAGCTAAGAAATTTATAAAGAAACTCAAAGAACAACTTGAACTTTCCAGAATTCAAAGACAAGATCTTATGGTTCAGATAAAAGAGTCTAGATGAAGACAATTTAGATTAGGTAAAGCTACTTGAAGAAGAGAATGAAACTCTGAAACTTGAGAATGAGACTATGACTAAAGAAATATAGATACAGAAGGATGCTAAGAAGAAAGTTGAAGATGCTTTAGATCAAATGAAGAATGAGGCTGGCAACTTCAAGAACAAGTATCTAGAACTAGAGAAATACAATCTGATCATCAAAGGTGAACTTGTTGAGACAAAGAAACACATTGAGAAACTTCACACCAGCAGTGATTTGATTGATGAACAGAGAGACAAACAAAAACCTAAAGGTGATTTGACTGGTATTGGCTTCAATGAAGCTGAATGTTCAAAGAATCAGGAAGAGAAATCCAATGAGAAGATTGATGTTGAGAAACCTTCTATTGAAGAACCTAGAGAGTAGATCAGACCCTTCAATGGTAGATGCTTTGGTTGCAACAAATTTGGACACATGAAAAGAGACTACAGAGGTAATGCCCCTTTCAAAACCTTTTCTGGTTATTGTTTTAATTATAATGGATATGGGCACAAGAAAGCAGAATGCAAAAAACCTAATCAATTTGGATATAGACAAGACAATGGAAGAGAACCTATAGTGAAAGCTACATAATACAAATGCAATAACATTGGACACATTGTGAAGTACTATAAGCTGCAAGTTAATCATGAAAGAATACCTCCTATATGTTACAAATGCAATAATCCAGGTCATATAGAGAATTTTTGCAGGTATAATGGAGCAAACAATGAAAGAGTACCACCTCCTATGAATACACAGAATAATGGAAATGATACTGGTAAGAGTTGCAGATTTGAAGAATGATTTTGAGAGTTGTTTTAAGAAAGAAGAAGATAACAATAGTGGTAAGATATGGAAGATCAAAGAGACAAGTGAGACATTAGTTCAAGGAGAGTCAGTAGATGCTACTGGATCTTTGCATGATGGAAGTAGAACAAAATTGACCTAATTGGCCGATCATGGCCTTAGGGGGAGCATTGTATAAAGACATCAGAATATATCCTGCCCTGTAAATCATGGATTGAGCTTAGGAAAGCTTAGGTATAAACATGGCCGACATCATGGAGTATACAGCTAAGAGCACAACATTAGCCAACTCATATATTTTGTTCGTGAGATCTAACAGCCGACTGGAAAATATTGAGTAAAGTGAAATTTTATAACTTAAACATTGTATAAAGCACCATATGAAGATATATTTTCTACCATTTGATAAAGAGTGAGTTAAGGAGATCAGAGAGAAGAAAGATTCAGTCTACCCTACATTTGTCGTGCGTGATCGATTGAAGTGGAAACTCAGAATTCGGTGTGAAAGAGGTATTTTACATCATCTAGCTATGGATGCACCTATTTTTTATGATGTTTTAGATTGACCTGGGTATAATTTTAAGAAACATTCATTCAATTCTTGTGAAGAAGACCCTTAAGGAGCCATTTCTCGAACACCTCCCAGAGTTTCACATGTAGAAGATATTAGGGCTTACATTCACTGTAAGTATGATATACTGGGAATTGATGAGATATCAACTGAGATGGAGAATATGATTGATAATGGAATCATGAAAGATGAATACAAACACATTGGTCAGCTGTGTATCATGAAAATTCTAGATTTGTGTGAATTCGATGAAGATGAATGGTTCAAGATATTATTGAGCAGAGTACATGATCAATTCATTTGGATAGGTGAGTAGCCAGTAAATATTTGTAGTGATTTAATTCATGAAATTACAGGATTGGACAATACAGGAATCACTCTTGTTGCAGAAAACATGTAAAGTATAACCTATGTGAAGTATTGGCACAACAATTTCTTGAAAATGTAAAACTGGTGAAGAAAGACATATTGAAGACCTTTAGATTTGGATCACTATTGGTACATATGTTTATCCACATTAAACATAAATTTCCAGGTATGTACCCTAGCAGTTGGAAATCTAGGATACCTATTGGTATTCTAATCTCACAAAGTTACAATAGACAGAACAAGACATGGGTTTATGGTGAACTATTTGGCATGATCAAAATAATACAAAGACAAATGAAGAATAGATACAGGCTATCTGATGACATCGTTGATAAATATAAGGATACAATCTATTTCATGGTTGAAACTCATTGTGTATGCTTTGAGGTAGTTATACCAAGGAAGAAATGGTGTTATCCCATGGGATATGAGGTAAGTTCAAAGGTACTGACTATGCAAGTTGAACATGTTCTTGCATCTGAAATTGATACAACTAAAGAAAGATGAGGAATCTATGAGGATAAATTAGCTAAGGTGAGAGAGGAGTAGACCAAAGTTCAGAGGAAAAGGAAATTTGATAACCTTGTGCATGAATGTGGCATTAAGACAGGACTGACAGACGAAGAATTAAAAGAAGTGAAAAAGAAAATGACAGAACAATCTTCTGGATTGGCAAGTGCTAGCACTATAGCCCTTCCCACTCCTAAGGTAATTATGGTAGATAGTCCTCGTCCTCCTTCATAGTAGACATCACAAGCAGGAAAGGATACTCTGAGAGTACACACCAGATCCAGCAGACAAACGTCACCTAAAGAACAGAGCACAGTAAGAGAAGAGAAGAAAATTGATAAGCACATATGGAAGCCTGACCTAAAGATGATAGAGAAGAGAGCTATAGAACAAGGTAAACTAGTCACATTTGACAAATACTATAACAGGTATGATGAGGCTAACAAAATGAAAATAGAAGATGTTGTATTCAATCACCTTCTTACTTTCAAAAAGACCCTACTGGAAATTGAGGTCAGCATACCAGAATATTTCTAAGGAAGACTAGAGACAAGGAAACACTTGACACAAATTGAAGATGAAACTATAAGGAATTAAGAAATTGATAACATGTTTCTTGTAATATCAGTACAAGAAAGAGAAAGAATATTCAAGGAACTGAAACCTTTGCTAAGGAAAAAGTTAAGATTTTTAAAAATCATGGTGAGGAAGTATAATGAAGTCACTGAGGAAACTCATAAGGCACTAGAGAAAATATTGATGAACACTACTTCTAAAAAGTCTCCACCTCCTAAAACCACTTCATCTACACAATTAGGAATGGGAGAAAGTTCAAAGACAGTCGAGGCAAATGTTGAGAAGAGAGAAGATAATTCACAACTAGATTTCTACGTTTCTGGTGTGGCAGTAACACTTGACACATCACAAGATGTAAAAGAGCCATTTGCAAGGAATATGGACAACTCTATCGCAGATGAGGCAGAATAGAAAGGGGAAGTAGAGTAGACAAGGGAAGAAGATCATAAGAAAGAACAGAAAGAAGATGAAGCTAAAAAAAAAGAGGTAAACACTTACTCTATCTCATTGTTGGCAAGCAGAGATGTTAATGTTGACCGCATGGATGAAGATGAGATGGTTAAATTAGCTTGCACTAAACAAAGTCAAGAAAAGATTAGAACATAAAGGTGACAAAAAGGCTAAAGTGATTACAAGAGCAATTGATACTATAAACAAATTGCTTCCAATACCTATTGTTTTCCAGCACAAAGATGACATTGAAAATCTGAGAATAACACTTGATGAATTTGATGGACATTATGAAAACTTGATAAAGATTATAGAGGAGAAGGATAAGAAGAACTATTCAGAAAAGAAGCTATCAAAAGCTTGCAAGTCCACCATATGGGACTTAGGCATTATGAAAACATGTTTGACAAATGCAAAGAGTTGTATTGGACATGAAAGAAAATTGTTTAGCTACTGCATGAATCCTAATAGGCATGTTCAGAACATTGAAGACATTATTGCCAAAGAGAGGGAAACTTTGAATAGTATGATGGACAGTTGTGAAACATCTTCACAATCTGTAATAGAGTTAGACAAGAAATCCACTAGAATTTTGGCAAAACTCAATGTAGTGGATATTGAGAAAGGGAGAGTATTAACAAGATTTAATTTGCTGAAGAGATTTATGACTCCTAAGCTATCTATACTTGAGGTACATATATCAGAGTTGGAGAAAGTGATAGATTCATTAACTAAATCTATGCCCACTAAACTGAAAGAAGCTGAGACGATATCATTTTCATTAAATGGTCTAATTCATATTAGCCAAATATTGTTCAAAACATGGAATGCAGAAGTGAAGATCTTGGAAGATTCCTTTCAAGATGTTCTAAAACTGGTGAACAAGCACCAAATCCTATTATTCTATATGCGCCTTTGTCATTTTTGTCAAAGGGGGAGAAGAGAGAGGAAACAAAAATATATATATAATATAGGAGAAGAGAATAAAATGGGAGAAGAGACAAGAAGAGGAAGGAGAGAATAAAGAGAAGACATTTTTTGTTGGAACACTTATTTATTTATTTTTGTTAAGCGTTGCCATCAATGCCAAAGGGAGAGATTGTTGGAAAGTGATAAATTTTATGTAATGTGATTCACTTTTTGGTTGTCATTTATGGAAACATGTTTGGGTTACAGATCGATTCCTACAAAGTTAAGTTTTGCTAAATCTGAAATTGACTAAGTACAAAAGCAGAGATACAGAGGTATTTTGGGTGTCAAAGATTGAGATTGATGAATTAGGGAAAGAGACCTTAGAGGAAGATATTATGAGGTATATGTGACCTCCACCTAAGATCAAATTTTTTTATGATATGTTTACAACAAGTTAGAGATATTTGAAGACAGACAGACATCAGCAGAATAGTGATACATAGAAGTTGGACAACAACAATGATTGAGAGAGTATGACATGGACTCCTAGCAATCAGAGTTGGATTTTGGTTTTTGATAACCTACACATTGAATATGAAAGAGGACTGAATATGCATTTGATATTTACTCTATTAAATGTATTTTGTATTGAAGGTCGGTTATGTAATATTTGCATTGAGAGCCGACTTAGTAAAGTTATGAGATATATATGCAAGATCTTTTTGGTAAAGATGGATGATGATTTTGTAGAGAAAGAGAGGTAATGACAAAGCAGAGAATGACAAAGATCATTTATTAACTATAAAGGAACTATCTAAGCATTAGTGATGCTTGTTTTGTTCATGACTGAGAACACTTTGTAAGAGCTGTAAGCTGAGTTGGCCCCTAACAGGGTGTTGTGAACCTTTAACAGGGTTGTAATTCCTTTGACAAGGAAATGTACTATGTAATATTCTTCTCCTAACATGGATAGGTCTCCTAATAGGGACACTATACTTTAGTGCATGCTTGTGGGTATCATCCCCACCGGGGTTTTCGCTTGGTCAGGGTTTCCTCGACAAAATAATATGGTGTTATGAGTACTATTTTATTTGCTTATGTTCTATTCATTTCTACATGTATATGGTTAATGTTTAATTGGTTGAAAAGTTTTAATAAGTGTTGTAATACTGATTCACCCCCCCTCTTAGTATTACCTAATCCTAACACTTTTGCAGCCCCATCAAAATTGGCTTTGACACATTCCTCCGAAGGAGAAGTCCAGGTAGCCATAGCTCTCTGGGATTTGGATTTAGGTTCAGGGGTTCTAAAATTCCAACCACTAGTCCTCACACTTTCCTTAGAGGCATTGTTGTTATTTGAAGAAAGGTAATTTTCTTCTAGCATTCTACAAATGTGATTTCTGACAACTTCAGGGCTAGACTGTTTCTCCCTAAATATTCTATTGTTTCTTCCTTTCCAAATTTTCCAGCATAAGTGTGGGGAAATTAAAGACCAGAAGTCTTTATCAATTAAATTATGAGAAGGAAATCTCCATTGAGTAACAAAATCCTACCAAATTAGGGGGGAGAACCAACACAGATTCCATTTCCTAAAAATGACTTCCCAAACCTTACAAATGAAGGGATAGTGAAGCATTAAATGGTCACAAAATTTAGAATGATCCAAACAAAGAGCACATCTATTCACAATGTAGAAACCTCTTTTAGCAAGGTTATCAAGGGTTAGAGTTTTATTTTGGATTAAAATCCAGAAGAAGAAAATTTATTTTAGGAATGAGATGTTTATACCAAACATAGGAGCAGAAGGGTCTCTCCTCTCTTTGAGGGAAGAGATTGATAGCATAAGCCACAATGTAATTTCCATCTAGTCTAGAATCCTACACAATAGAGTCCTATATGTTATCTTTGATGTACCAATTCTGCAACTCATGTTGGAGGGAAATGAATCTTCTACTAATCTCACCAAGATTCCTCCATTTTTTTCCTGCCACTAATCTTTAGCCTTAGTAACTATAGTATCTTTGCACCTATCAATGGCATGTTTCCAATCATTATTATTGGAGAGAGGTACATTATGGATCCAATCATCATCCCAAAACTCAATTCTCTTACCATTCCCCAGCTTCCATCACATTCCTTTAATGATAAGATCTTTAGTCGAGCTTATGCTATTCCAGATGCGGGATCCTTTAATGCTAATATCTTCATATATATAGTCCTCTAGGGAATTATAATTGAAGAGGTATTTGTTTCTAATAACACATTCCATTCTTTCTGATCTCCATAAATTCTCCATATTTATTTAGCCATGAGGGCATTGTTGACATTTTTAATTGTTCTCAGACCAAGACCTCCCAGCTTTTTTGGCTTGCAAACCTTCTCCCAAGCCACAAGACTAAGCCTTTTCTTCTCTTCAACCCCTGACTAGAGGAACCTTTTCTAGATTTTCTCAATTTATGTAGTAATTTTATGAGGTATTTAAAGAGGCTCATAGCATAAACAGGGAGATTTTGAAGTTTTGATTTGAGCAATTGAAGTTTCCCTGAGTTGCTCCGAAGGGCTCGTTTCCATCGAGAGAGCTTCTTGTTATATATTTATATGATAGTATGCCAAAATATTTCTGGGGGTTTGGAATAGAGAGGTAAACCCAAATAGGAAGAAGGAAGCTTACCAATAGTGCAACCTAAGATAGAGGACATCTTTTTCTATCTTTCCTTCAGAGTATTTATAAAAAAGATAAAGCTCTTAGACCTGTTGAAAATTTGACCAGTTGTAGTAGTATAAACAGAGAGGGATTTCTTCAAGTTTCTAGCTTCTTTAATAGTATCCTCCCCCATTATAAGCGTATCATCCATGAATTTCTCATGGGAGAAAGTGGTTCTAGCTGAAGAGGGTTGAATGCCAATTATATCTCCCTTTTCGACCATTTTATTAATATACCTCCCTACGCATTCAGTAAGGATAGCAAACAGAATCGTAGAAATAGGTTCTCCTTGTCTCAAACCTCTAGAAGGTCTAAAAATGTTAGATGATCCTCCATTAACTATAACCGCTGAAGACATCATCAAAACCAATTGCATTATAATTTCGATAACCCCATTATCAAAACCAAAAGAGGAAAGAACCTTTTGGAGGAATTTCCAATCGACTCTGTCATAAGCCTTAGATAAATCTAGTTTCATTATAAAGCCCTATTTTTAGCAGTTTCCAAAGAATGAATATTCTCATGAGAAACAATAATGGAATCCAAAATTTGTCTTCCAGGGACAAAACCATTCTGTTGGGGGGAAATGATATTTGGAAGGATTTGAAGCAATCTAGAAGTAAGAACTTTAGAAATAATCTTGTACAATTATTTGGTGTGTTATACTATTAAGAGTTTTATATTTTGCAAGTTGATTACATGAGGACAGTGAACTACAAATTTATGTTACTGATTATATTCTATAGAGAACGAGTGGATTACTGAGTGGATCTAAGTTGGTTAAAGTGTTTATAAGTTCAATTGGTACATCTGGACCTAGGACAACTGATTCACCCCCCNCATCTGGACCTAGGACAACTGATTCCCCCCCCCCCCCCCCTCTCAGTTATTCTGAATCATTCTAAAAAACAACAACCATTAAAAGATAAGTACCTTTGAGCATTTAGTTGTCTTACCAAAGGTCTTCTTGTGGATGTATTATGATGTCTGAACTTGCTTGTTACTTCAACCTTTTCATCTTCTTCAAATTCCTTCTCTTTTCCTTTGTCCTTCTAATTTGAGCATTCACTGGTATCCTAATCCTTTCATATCTTTGTAACTTTTTTCATGTCTAATAACTGATCCAAAATAATACTACTTTCACACACTTTTGATTCTGCTCTCAACCTTTTTAATTCTATCTGCATCTTCTCATTTTTTTATGAACTCTTCTTAATAATCTCCTTGAACTTTTCTTTAGATTCTTTCCATTCTTTCATTGCAAATTCTAGTTGTGCTCTGGTTATCTAAGCACTTTTCATATTATTCCTTAATCCATCTCTCGTAAATTCCTCAGAATGCATCTTGTCATTCAACTGATTTTCAAAGTCTACTACCCTTTCTTTTGATTCCTTTGGTTCCCTTTCCAAATATGCAACTCTGTCTTTTGACTCCTTCAATTCCTGACTGAATTATTTATGTCTTACTTGAATTTCCTGATTTGATATCTCAACTTAGTGATACATGTGTTTTCTTCCTTCAAATTCTCTTTTAGCTCTTCATTCTCTGTGGTACCTTCAATGTCACTCATCATGATTTTTAATTCTTCTTTAGTATAGTATCCTTATTCCATTTGTTCAAACATCCAAGATCTCCCTCAA
Organism: Thuja plicata; assembly: GCA_018584345.1. Taxonomy (NCBI): domain Eukaryota; kingdom Viridiplantae; phylum Streptophyta; class Pinopsida; order Cupressales; family Cupressaceae; genus Thuja; species Thuja plicata. Next base: position 300,714 of record MU225550.1, read on the forward strand.
GCGGTTAAGCTCTACTTGCAAGGGACCAAGCTATGATACCAATTGTTGAACATGTTGAATAACTCAGAGGGGGAGGGGGGTGAATCGGTTATTCCCACACACTTTATAAAACTTTTACTTTGTTGGTAAACTTATGAACAATAACAACAACAACATCAACTTATGATCTTTTTTTTAACCACATTAAGCATTCATAGAAAATATGAATATGAAAGAACATAAACATGAACCCAAAGAGTGCCAAGATTTATGTGGAAACCCAAATTGGGAAAACCCACAGAGAAGGTAATTCTTATAAAATGAAACATTGGTTAAGGTGATTTTTACAAAGGTTCACTGCCAGTTGTGCTCACTGCAAGTTGGATCACTGGCGGTCGGGCTAACTACCCTTACAAATGAATATGGATAACTGCTAATACAAATACCACAGAAAAAATATGAACTAATATAATTGCATCTAGCTATGCATAAAATAGTTCAAAAATTGAGCTCAGTTATTATTACCATTGGTAGATATGAATGTTGATCTTCTCTAAGTGTGTAATTATCAGATCCACTATAACACAATATGCAAGCCACTAATTGATCATAAATAATCTGCCTCGCAAACTTGTCTTGACATACAACATCATCACAGGTTCACATTTTTTCTCCTTTGGTAACTCGTGTTGTTGGCACTTCACCATCACATATCCTCCATCACATAGATACAAAAAGTTTCTTTTTTATTTATATGAATATACATCCATACATATGTTAGACACACCAAATGTATGTGATGACCCCAATTACAAAAGGTATTACAATTATATTAAATGCATTACCATATGCCCTAAATATAGGACACACTTAAGAAAATATTAAATATGTTGCCACTAGGACCAAATATAGGTCGTACATAAGATGTTTACACTACATGTTACACTTATCAATATTGTAGGAATGCCACATTCAAGACCATGTCTTGATTAATTTGAACCAACCGATAGGTGAAACAAGATAGATCAAGTCAAGATAAAGATACCAAAACCAATCTAATGAACAACACCACTGTCTCGTTGTCAAAGATAACTGCAAGAACATTGCAAGCATAAAAATCACCAAAAACTGATAAGAAACTTCATACAATACTGATCACCAAAAAAAAAAAGTGTATTGAAACCTTTAGGCCTTGAGTATAACCAAATACACCTTCCACAAACCATCAATGTCCATAAATAAAACCACTATTATATAAGCGACATACATGTGATGCATATCCAAAACTATCAACAACCGATTGATACTGCCAGGATGTCGGTATGAGAGTTTTGACATCAATGAAAACCAATACCAACAATAAATCAATAGTTCTAACAACTTATACCTTTTCAAATTTAAATGTGAAAGAATATAGACTTTAGGAAGTAGTTTCTTTCTATTCAAAATCATAACCATTTAATTTTCAAATTTGGGGCCAAAATGGCTAGACTAGGGTGCTAGGTGTTGTAGTCTAGGAGGCCTAAAATGTTGGGTGCCATAGTGCTAAAATTTTGCGCTAAAATCAAGGTTAGTGAGTAGAGTATTGTGTTGAGCTTCTAAAAATTACCATGGGCTGAGCATAATCAAGCATGAAACATGGGCATGAGGGGAAACAAATAAAGTGAGACCAAAATGAGTGTGAAATTGTAGAGGGATATAATTTACGATAATACACATAATAAGCTCATGTATTAATTTTATAGTTGTATCTATTAGGAAATAATTACTATAAACCAATTTCACGATGAAAGAAAATATTGAGCTATCAAAAGACAATGTCCACTTTTTTGTATTTTACAATTATTAAATGATATTAAAATCTATATATTTTTTATATACGAGTTGATGTTAAAAATATAGAATTAATACATAAGATGATATAATTTATGGTAGTTTTATCGAAGTGTACTTGTGGATCTTGTGTGATCATCGTATCAAATTAGACCTAAGTTTATTTGATATATATATATATATATAAATATTTGATCGGTAATAAGTTATATTTTATTATTAATAATTAACCAGGGGATGCTTGGCCCAAACCAAGAGTAGTAACAAAAAGAGTACTACCATCCATTAAAAATTTGAACCATTAACATATCATTAAATACAATAACACACAAACTGGAGAAGAGTACCAAATCCTAAACTTTGTCTCATGCCTTTGTATGAGATCGAAGGATCATATCAAAGGATACATCCTTCATCTTCCTCTCCTTTTTCCTTTTCACTATTTGCCACCCATCTTCAACTCTGACATCTTTATTCTGCCAGGTGATAGATCTATTATCGAAAAGTCACTCATGATCTTCTACCTCTAAAGCTTCTTGTTGGACATGATCTTCCTTAGCTCCATTTGCCTTGGACACCATTGATCCTAGTGACTTATGTTTTTCTTTTCCCTCATGATTACCAACTCCAGTACTTAGTTGTAACTCCCTATCCGCCCCCACCAACATGGTAGTTTTTCTATGTGTTGTTGTTTGCACCTCATGTAGAATAGACCCTTTAGACTATATCTGCCCCCCATAACCACCTGAGAGAAACTCTTTTTTTTCTCCCCTTTCTTATCTACCATATAGTGTTGTTGGGAAACATCTTTCCACCAGGAAGCATCCTTTTTTTATTTCACTTTTTCACATTTCATAGCCATATGACCAATTTGGAAAAATATTCTGCATCTAAAGGAAATACCTTCATAATCCAGTGTTTGTACCCAACAAACTTTAGAGGTTTTGATCTTGATTTATGTAGGAATCCCTTCAACAGTATTTATTTCCACTAAGATACATGTGAAGGTAGAATGATAAAAGTTTGAAGAATTCACATTGACCATCAAAAAAATCTCCAACATATCTCTAATTTCTTTAAGACAAGAATAAAACCAAAGATGAAGAGGAAGATTTGGAAACCTTACCCAGATTGGAATTTTTTCAAACACTTCAGAACTTTGATTGAAATCGGGTTGCCAAGGTTTCAACATTAGCACATACTTCTCTTCCTATCACCAAACCTGATTACCCAGAATCATATTTTTGTCTTGAATCTTTTTGAAAACAATAGTAAAGAACCCCTTAGCTAAAGGGTAGATCTAAACCCAACCAGTTAGAATAGGCTCCAAGTTGTCATAAATATAGGTATGTAGTTGTTGCAAGCTTGGCCAAAAACCTCTAAATCATCCAATTAATCCCACTTTAGTAAAAAAATGTTAGTTTGTGCAACACTTCCTCATTTTCCACCTCATCCACATCCACACAGATCACCTTCGTAGGTGTTGGAAAAGGATTCCTATTAGATAAAATCTATTTTTGATGAATCCCTAAGTTGTCTTTTGTTAGTTGTTAATGGGCATGTATCTTAGACCCAACTTTCTCCACCATATTGTCTCTATTTTGGCTTGCACAATCCCCGTCATTAACTAGGTCACCATAGGTGTTGACAACATTTTGCATGCCTACACCTACCATCGAAGAGTCATGGGGTCCCATAGGGAAATGGCCCCCCACCCCCTAAAGTTTTTCCTACACATCCCCATCTCCGTACGCATGATGACAGAAAGGGAGGAGCCCGCATCTTTTCTAGGGGGTCCATTTGTTGTCTTTTCTTAAGAAAATCACCCCAAATCTCATCAACAAGCTTCCTTTTCTCCCATCACTGATATATATATTTAGCCTGAAGCATGAAGAGAGGAACCACCCTTTTCAAAAATGACACCATTCCACCGCATTCTTTGAACCAAACTTTCGTCCATCATAACCCATGGCCATAGTTCAGATTCACTAGTGGTGGTGATCAACCAAGGCAGGAAGAGAAGGAAAATTTGGGTTGGAGAAAGGAAACCCTAGCCCCCACACCCATAGACTCGAGGAAGCTCCGCTAATCCATTTTTCACTTATGCCATTCAAGAAAACCTATTGGCATAGTTTCTTTGATAATATGGTTCATAGTGTCATCACATAAAAAAAATTTAGTAACTTGATTTATAGTTTCAATGTGAATTATATAAATTATTTGTAACATCACAATCTCCACATGAAGGGATACAAAATATATCATAATAATGTATGGTAGTATCATATCATGAGATGTATGATTAAAGGAAACTAAATATGTAAAATATTGATCATCGTGAATCACAACATGATGTATGAAAGAGACTTATCTGTTAAGTTTTTAGGATAGCTGCAAATGTAATAACACTCTATGTTGTATGTATTATCCAAATGCAACAATCTCTCTTCATTTATATTGGAAATGAGGATAGGAGAGACATGTCCCTTCATGGGACATGTCTATTCATTATTATTTAATAGAAAGGACATACCTCTTCCAACTAATTATAATTTAATCAATCTTATAATGTTTCATCAATCAATTATTAATTAATAATAATATGATAATTTAATATTAAATATTAAATTTCATATGATTAATAATGATATAACATATATATTATATTATTATTAATCAACATATATTATATGTATTCTAATGATCATACGACTGAAGATACAAACATTAATACTCCCTCTTAGCTAGGGAGGATGATCAAACAAAATGTGTAGTGGTCTCTCGTGTCAACACTTATGACCCTTACCATATCTACACAAGACATCAACACTCCCTCTTAGTTAGGGAAGATAAAATTCATCAAAATATGATTAACAAAAGATCCATTACTTTCAAGAGAGAAGATATCACCTCATCATGATAACAAAAGATATGGTCTGACCAAGAATATCAAGTCTCATGATATTCACCATAACTCAAAAAATATTTTAGATATCACCTCAATATGATATCAGAGATATGGTTTGACCAAGAATATCAAGTCTTATGATATTCACTATAACTCATAGATTTATAAATATCATCTCATGATATTGGGAGTATTTGTCACAGAATATCAAGTCACATGATATTCTCCAAATACTCAGAGTAATGGCCTACCAACATCAAGTCACATGATGTCCACCAAGTACTCAAAAACTTTACAAAGATATCATATCATAATATCAGGAGCATTGGCCTGTAGAATATCAAGTCGCATGATATTCACCAAGTGCTCAGAGTAATGTCCTACTAACATCAAGTCAACATGATGTCCACCAAGTACTCAAAAGTTTACAAAGATATCATATCATGATATCAGGAGCATTGTTCTACAGAATATAAAGTCGCATGATATTCACCAAGTGCTCAGAGTAATGGCCTACCAACATCAATTCAACATGATGTCCACCAAGTACTCAAAAATTTACAAAGATATCATATCATGATATCGAGAGCATTGGCCTGTAGACTATCAAGTTGCATGATATTCACTAAGTGCTCAGAGTAATGGCCTACCAACATCAAGTCAACATGATGTCCACCAAGTACTCAAAAGTTTACAAAGATATCATATCATGATATCAAGAGCATTGGCTTACAGAATATCAAGTCGCATGATATTCACCAAGTGCTCAGAGTAATGGCCTACCAACATCAAGTCAACATGATGTCCACCAAGTACTCAGAGTAATGGCCTATCAACATCAAGTCACATGATGTCCACAAAGTACTCAAAATATGTCCATAGGTAATGTGCACTTACCATAGGAACATTCATATCATCTATCATGATCTATTTCAGCCATCATAAGATGTCTATCACGATAGAAGATCAAGTTATTGTAAGATCGTCACATTTCAATAACTTTAACAAATACAAGTGATAATCATTTAAAAGTCATCACTTCCTCATGATTTACATAGGGGACAGGCCCATTAAACAATATGGAGTCACACACATGACATCCATCATGCCTCAACACAAAGGGTAACAAGGGATTTCACCTCGAACTTCTCTCATAGAGAACTCATTGAACCAATATCAATCTGTTGATCATCCTAATATTTCTTAAGATGAATTTTCAAACTCCCTCTGAGTCTGATATCAATCTGTTGATCATCTAATAATTCTTAAGATGAATTGTCAAACTCCCTCTAAGTCTAATATCAATATTTTAGCTCCTCGTCCAAAGTCACCTCTTGAGAGTCAGACTCCCTCTGAATCTAATCTTCTTTTTCCTGCAAGAGAATCTCTAGAAAAGATCAAGACAAATATCTCTTATAGTACGTATAGAAATACAGATGAGAGAGAAACTATAATGAGTAGATAAATGTAATATTCAAAGATAATAAATACTTATATGTTCATCAACATCCTTGACACAAGTTGCTTCAATGAAGATCCATATACATCAAATCATAAAACACCTTATAATATTATTTGAGAGACATCTCCCGTTTGAATTATCTCCCCACACTTAGCATGGAAATGTAACATTGGTTATTATTCTCCCCCCACAATGTACAATTCCCACTCTTATATATTTGAACAATTCTCATGTCTTCTTATGAAATCACATGATTTATCCAAGAGAGGTGACACTATATAATTGATACCTTGAATGCATGTTTCTTTTTTATTTCTTAACCATGATGATAAAAAATTAAAATATCTCTTTAATGAAAGTCATTTTCATAAATTTCACATAGTCTGTCATAACTTTTGATTCTGAGACTTTCTATCTAATCGCTTTGGTGAGATTCTTTGAAATTAGGTTTTCACCAACATATCGGAAATTTAGCAAAATCCAACGGTGCATTTGTTAGATATGATCCTTTTACCGAGACTATATTTTCTGAGACAACCACACATCCACCATCAACAAACTACTCTCTTACATTTGCAGTCTGGATCAGATACCATGTTAAGTTTTTAGGATAGTTGCAAATTTAATAACACTCTATGTTGTGTTTATTTTCCAAATGCAACAATCTCTCTTTCATTTATATTGGAAATGAGGATAGGAGAGACATGTCCCTTCATGGGACATGTCTATTCATTATTATTTAATAGAAAGGAAATACCTCTTCCAACTAATTATAATTTAATCAATCTTATAATGTTTCATCAATCAATTATTAATTAATAATATAATAATTTAATATTAAATATTAAATTTCATATAATTAATAATAATATAACATATATTATATTGTTATTAATCAACATATATTATATGTATTCTAATGATCATACGACTAAAGATACAAATATGAACATTATCAAACAAAATAAATATGGCTCTATGGACACATTGAAGACATGTCATCGTGAGGTGTAACGATATCATTAGAGAATATTAAAAATATATGGATATCTATTAATGCAAGTAATATACAAAAAATAATGTAGCAAGATTATCCAAGGGTGGGAGGGTGAAAAGAAGAGTGGATATTACTATATTTACCCAAACCTTACTCAAAACATAGTAAACATATGTAAAAAATAATAATTTATACACTAAACTGTCCTGCTTGAAAGCCCTTTTTGTTATCAGAGATAATTCGGTGAGAAGTCCATCTAGTGAAGGTGGATCGCACAACTTTAAAGGAGCAATAAATTTAAATAAATATATTAAAGACAAATATCTTTAGTGAATAATATTAAAGGAATGAAGGCAGGAAGGGTGCTCACAAAGGTTTCAGAATTTGACTTTATTTCTATTGTTTGCATTTGTTTAAAAGTTTCTAAAGCTTGATGGTGGAGCAACAAAGGTCGCAGTGTTAGTAATAACTAAGAGAGCAAAAATATTCCAATTAATCAACCCAAAAACTTAGTACCACAATATTAAGCCTCTAGTTATCTTCAGTCCTATAAGATGAATGCCTTCAAATATGCTTATCAAATTACTACTGCTCGGAATGCTCTGTTAAACCTTATTCTTCTAGTTTACCGAATAGCAGTCTTTTATTTACCAAAAAATAGTAAATTACTTGGAGTATATCGATCAATCCAGATTAGTTGTGTGTAATGAAAAACACTAAAGTAATGACTCATAAACACATTGACACATGGATTTTTAACGTGGAAACCCTGTTAAGGGAAAAACCACTTGGGACCGATAAACCAAAATTTTCACTCTTCTGAAGTGAGCTCGGTAAAGAGCCAACCCTTTTAAAGGTTACAAACACATTGTTAGGTGTGACCTTGTTAGAGGATTTAGTAGAATAGTTTGTCACTTGATCAGCATCTCTATGCTACCTTCTATGACCAAACCCAGTATAGTTTGTCAAATGGTATCTGACATCTCATGCTATCTTCATGATCAAACTTTTTGATACTCCTTGGGATGTATCTCAATATAGAAAGGATCTTTTAATCCTACTTGGTTAAGAGACTTTCTGTATCAATGGTTAAACTAAAATAGTATGATCTGTTCACATATACAACTTATATTTGCATATTTTTAGATCTATTGTAAGCTCATTAAACCATTCTCATCAATATATCTTTTCAATACCTTTTCTCCACTTTCTACTCGGTGATACTGTGTTCCTCTGTTGCTCGATGTCTGTAGAAATCTCTAGCTCTTTCCTTAGCTTGATTGATCAGGATTGCATGAATTTGTTCTTCATCAGTTTCTCTTCAACATCCTCTTTTCTATTCACTCCCCTTTCCTTATTTGGAATGAATTAAGTTGTCTCTTTATAGACATGATATCACCATTTCTAGGTTCTTGATTTTCTTGATCTTGGCATGATCCACACTTCTCGCCAATCTGATTTAAAGCATAACTCATGTTTTGTCTCGTAGAAATATTCTTGCCAACTAGACAAAATAGCTTTAAATCCTTTACTTATCTCTAGCTTTATCTTGTCGATAAAAACAATGATAACTACTAGTTAAGTCTATATTTAGCTCTTCTAGCTAGATATTTTGTCATTTCTAAACTCGAGTTAACTTTGGTGTTTTAACTCTTGTTAGCTTCGATCAACACTTCAGTTCACCTCAGGCTTCTGCATTGGGGTTGTGTATCCATCGGGGTTGTCTGTCCTTTGGGAATGTCTATCCATCAAGTTACACTTTAATTATGGTCATCGGGTATGCTTGTGATTCTGCTCATCGGTAATGCTCGTTGGGTTCTTTACTCGGGCATTACTATGACTTAACTTTCAGTGATCTCTGTCCGTCAAGTTCCACTAGCCGTCGGTGTTTGAAGTCACTTAGTGAATGCTTGTCTTTTTATGCATTACTGAAAAGCATAATATTTCATCTCTTTGATTCTCTAAAGTCTTTGACACTTTGAATATAACCGATCAGATTATATCAAGTTGACATCAATGACAATACAATCCATTAACTGATTTAATATCTTGCATTATCTTTCTGTATTTTGGTGATCAACTTAACATCTTCAAACATTCAATCACTTACATTTCATCAATCTCTCCCTTTGGCATTGATGGAAACACACTATATCATTACTAATACAATATGAAATATAACAGTTTCATCAATCTTTCCTATTGTAACTATTACAAATGTCTGGCTCTCGGTAAGGTCAAATAGCTTAGATTTGTTTCTTGCAGAGTGATATCTTTAATATTCAATACCTTCACTAGATATATGTAGCAACTTATTTTTCTGTTCTGATATGTATTCTGCCTTGACTGTTCATCATCTTGATAATCTTTTTTTCCTTTGACAACAATGAATCATCTCTCCCTTTGTGTGTTTTCTCTTCCTTTTGTTACTGCTCTCCCTTTGATGGCTATTTCATATGTAATCAATCTCTCCCTTTGGATAATGATAAAATATCTTCCTTATACTGATGATAATTTCTCTCCCTCCTGATAATGAGATAATCTCTCCTTTTGACAACAATGCCAAACAATTTTCTTCTATATCATCTTCCATCCTTTTTATAATATATTCCTTGAATTTTCCTATCCATCAACAATACATTGACTCTAGTATTCAGTGTAGATTTGTACCTTGTTGTGTACACATGTATCTCTTGTTGTCCATCTCTTTATCTTGCATCAAAAAGAATGATCTTCTGATTTGTTATAGGTTGATGCAACCTTCTAGTCAGCTTATTGACTGATAGACAAGGGTTGTACCCCTAGTCTCTTTCTTAGGTACTCAAATGTATCTTTCGGTAATGTCTTGGTGAATATATCATCTAATTGTTCCTTTGATTGAAAATATTCTAGTATAACTTCCTTTTATTGCACTTGTTCTCTTAGATAATGATACTTGATTTCTATATGCTTAATCTTAGCATGCATGATTGGATTCTTTGATATGTTTATTGCACTGGTATTGTCACAATAGATAATCACTGGTACAATAATATTCATATTCATACCTTCCAGTGACTGTTTGATCCATGCAATATTGGAGCAATTTGTAGCAGCAGCCACATATTGTGCTTTTGCAGTAGACTGAGAGATGCATCCTTGCTTCTTGTTGATCCATGTGACAAGTCTGTCACCTATGAAGAATGCTCCTCCAGTTGTGATCTTCTAGTCATCAATGTTTCTAGCCCAATCAGAATATGTATAGACTTGTAGCTTTAATTTTCCTTCTCTTTTATACCATAATCCATAGTCCTCAGTGTTCTTCTGATATCTTAGAATTCTCTTGACAGTAGCCATATGTGATTCTTTGGGATTAGCAGAGAATCTTGCAACTATTCCAACTACATGTGCTATATCTAGTTCGGTATGAACAACATACATTAGTTTTCCAATTATTGATCTATACAAGGTTTGATTTACCTCATTGATTTGTCTTCTTTTGTCAGCTTACATCCAGTAGCCATAGGTGTTCCAACTAGTTTGGAATCTTCCATCTTGAATATCTTTAACACTTCCTTGATGTATTTGGACTGAGTGATATATATGTCTACATCTTGTTGAAGAATCTGCAGACCTTGAGAAAGAATTTGATCTCCCCAAACATAGACATTTCAAACTCTTTTCTCATTTCATTAGCAAAGGATTTGTATAACATTTCATTTCCCCCAAAAATGATATCATCAACAAAAATTTCAGCAATTAGAATATTACCATCGGTATCTTCTTTTAAGTATAGATTGCTATTTTCACTTGTTCTTATAAATTCAATGCTAATGAGATAGGAGTGAAGTATTTCATACCAGGCTCTAGGTGCTTGTTTCAATCCACACAAGGCTTTAAGTAGTCTACATACCATGTTTCTCTTGTCTAGATCAACAAACCCTTATGGTTTCTCAATATATACCTCTTCTTCAAGTATTCCATTTAGGAATGCAGATTTGACATCCATCTGATATACCTTGAATCATTTGTATGCAGCATAAGCAAGTAAGATTCTAACTCCTTCTAGTCTAGCAATGGGTGCAAAGGTTTCACCATAATCAATACCTTCTTCTTGTGCATATCCCTTGCATACTAATCTTGCTTTGTTTATAGTGACTTCTTCATTATCATTCAGCTTGTTTTTGAATATCCATTTGGTACCGATGACATTCTTGTCATCTGGTCTCAGTAATAGTGTCCATGTACTATTCTTCTCTATCTATTCTATTTCTTCATTCATAGCACTGACCCATTCCTCATTTTCAAGTGCAGTATTAACAGATTTAGGCTCAAAATCACAAAGTAAACATTTGGTGTTTAGTGACTTACTTCTTGTTCTCATTCTAGCCTTCTTGTCTCCTATGATCTGATTCTGTGGATGATGTCTTCTGACATACTTGGAAATTTTTGGTTCAGCTTTGTGTTCATCATTTTAATCATCATCTTGACCTTCATTTTGATCTCCATTGCTCGGAACATCATTTTGAGGATTTTCCTGATTTTCGGTAATTGCAGCCTGATGCTTGGGTGCAATATTTTGTTTCTCGAGAGTGATACATTGTTGCTCAGGTAGAGTGTTGAGTTCTTCCATGTAAACAAACCTTCTTCTGGCTCTTTTTTTCTTTCCTTATCATTCTTTTCTACAAATTCACCTATTTTCACATTTGCACTTTCAATGATCTTGTTAGATGACTTGTTTCGACATTTATAAGCCTTGATTTTGGTTGAATACCCTAGGAAGATACCTTCTTCACTTTTGGAGTCAAGTTTTCCAATTCTATCATCCTTCAAAATATAACAGTGACTACCAAAGATTATGAAGTAACTTACATTGGGTGTATGACCATACCAAAGATAATAAGGTGTCTTCTTTGTGTCCTTCTTCAATTATACTCTGTTTAATGTGTATACAACATTACTGACAACTTCCCTCCAGAAATTTTGAGTGAAGCTTCTCTCAATCATCAATGATCTTGCACAGTCAACAATTGATTTGTTTATCCTCTCAACAATTCCATTTTGCTATGGTGTTCTTGGTGCAGAAACTTGTCTTTTAATTTCATGCTCATTGCAATAGTTAGTGAATTCATCTAAAGTAAATTCCCCTCCTCTATCTGGCCTTGATCATTTCAATTTCTTATAACTTTGTTTTTCTACCATAGCCTTATACCATTTAAACATCTTGAATGCTTCAGATTTATCTTTTAAAAACATAATTGTCATCATTCTAGAATAATCATCAACAAAGAGAATGAAATACCTATCTCCATAGTAACTCTTTTTCCTCATGGGTTCACATAGATCAGTATGGACTAATTCTAGCATTGCATTAGATGTATGGGCTTTACTCTTGAAACTAGACTTTGTCATCTTACATTTTTGACAATTCTTGCACATGATATGATCGGGCTTAGTCATGCTCGGTAAGCCTCTGACTTTTCTTTTATTGCTTATCTTTATCATGTTGTCAAAGTTCACATGACACAATATTTTGTCCCACAACCATATGTCTTTGTTTCTATCCATCAAACAAATGGTGTTAATGTCATCAAGATAGAAAAGGTTACCTTTTGTCTGTTCACCAGTTCCGATCAACCTTCCTGATTCATTGAAGATCTTTGCCTTCTTATTCTCAATGTTACTCTGTGACCTATATTGTTCAGCTGTGAAACACTTAACAGATTATAATTTAGTCTTTTTACCCAGTAAGCATTTTCACATTTGATCAGGTTATTTAACATTATTGTTCCTTTACCTTCAATTACACAAGGTGTGTCATTACCCATTCTTACTGAACCACTATTATAGTATTTAAAAGTTTCAAACTTTTTCTTATCACTGGTCATGTGGTGAGTGCAACCACTATCAATGATCCAGACATCATTCTTACTAACCTTAGATATGAGTGAAGTTTCTAATGACATATAACTGATTGAACGTTTGATAATGTTAAGTTGAAGATAATGCAAGACATTAAATCAGTTAATGGTTTGTATTGTCATTGATGTCAACTTGATATCATCTGTATGGTCATGTAGATAATGCCAAAGACTTCAGAGAATCAATGGAATAAAAGGTTATGCTTTTAGTGATGCATAAAAGTCAAGTATTCACTAAGTGATAGACAACACCGACAGAGTGCACACCATCGGTAAAGCCAAAGAAGAAAAGTCGCAGTGATACCCAACAAGCTGAAGATAGTGTTGCCCGACGAAGCAAACCATAGGTTGCCCGACAAGCTAAAAATAGAGTTACCCAACAAGTAAAAATCCAATTATGCCCAATGGATGGAGATCCCAAAGCTAACTGGAGTCACACCAACAGAATTGGCAGTTGTAATCGACGACTAACTGAAGAGTTGACCGAAGGAACAGAGAGTTCAAAAAACCACAAAATATCTAGCTGGCAAGAGCTAAAGATAGACTTAACTGTTTGTTTTCATTGTTTTATTCGACCAGAGTTAAGTGATTGATTTAAAGATGATTTGTACAGTTGGCAAGAAGATAACTACAAGATAAATTAGGAGCTATGCTTTAAATTAGATTGGCTGGATTGTTTTTCACGCCAAGAATCAAGAATCAAGAATTAAGGAATATCATGTCTATATAAGAGACAAGCATTATTGATTCCAAATATACATGAAAGGGGAGTGAATCAAAAGAGGATGCTAAAGAGAAACTAATGAAGGATAACTTTATATAGTCCTAATCAATCAAGCTAAGGGAGAGCTAAAGAATTCTGCAGACACTGACAAATAGTGAGCATAGCATCGCAGAGCAGAAAGTGTGGAGCACAAAGAATTGAATTGATATATTGATCAGAGAGGTAATGTACTTAAATAGATTTGAAAATTTGCAATTCAAGTTGCATTACAAACAAGTCATTTTGTTTCAGTTTAAACATTGAAGCATCAAGTCTCTTAACAAAGCAAGACTTAACAGTCTTCTATATATTGAGGTACATCCCAAGGAGTGCCAAAAAGTTTGATTCATGAAAGTAGCACTAGATTTTCCTAAAGCCTATTGATAGTATAAGAAAGAGGTTGATTCAAGGATGGTAGAAAACTGAGTTGCCCGATACTAAGTGACAACCTATATGTATAAAATCCTCTAACAAGGTCACACCTAACAGTGTGTTTGTAACCTTTAACAGGGTTGGCTCTTAACAGGGATCACTTAAGAAGAGTGAAAATTTGGGGTACTGGTCCTAGTGGTTTTTTCCCTCAACAGGGTTTCCATGTTAAAATCCAAGTGTTATGTGTATATGTTTTATTACTTTACTATTTTACATTTCACATATGCATTTATGGATATATCGATATACTCTGCTTATTTACTGTATTTCGGTAAAGAGTTATACTGCATATTGGTAATCAAAGAGAATAAGGACAGACAAGGAAAAATGATAGAAAGTTAATCATTATAAGTATTTCATGGCATGCATCTTGTAGGGACTTAATAATCTAAGGTTTATTTGATTGGTGTTTAGTGATTAAAGGATAAATTTTTGAGGCCACTGATTCACCCCCCCTCTTAGTTATTACTAACAGTTTCATACCTTTCTTCTTATTTGTCTAAGTCATCCTTCATGGATACAAATACCATCTCAATGTCTTCTTTAGATTCAGCGGCAGTGTCATCATCTCTGTTCTTAGCTAGGTAACACACTTTCTTCCCTTTTTCCTTATATTCCCGGGTATCTCTTTTATCAAATTATCGGTTGCTTAGGTAATCTCTATTATCACCTCTATCAAACTTCTTATCATATGATCTATCATTAATTCTATCATCTTTTCTTCTGTTAGGACATCTTGCAACAAAGTGTCCAACCCCTTTACAATTAAAACATACAAGTGGTAATTTACCTTTGTATTTACCTTTGCCTCTCTGCAATCTTCTTTCCATTAGTGCTTCAATCTCATCGAGATCTTGAACATCATTATCACTTTCACTATCATTTCTAATGACTTGATTTATTTATTTTCAAAGAAGATTTGAATGCAGAATCTATAGATGGTAAGACACTATTATCAAAGTTATTCATCTTAAATGATATCAGTCTACCAATCAGACTATCTAGAGTAACTGTATTGTTTGAAAATGCTCTTATTTCTTGTATAGAAGAAACTCTAATAGCATATACAGGCAGTAAGGTCCTTAAGATTTTACGTACCATTCTCTCCTCTTCAAGTACACCTCCTACTCCTCAGATAGAATTGACTACCTCTTTGATTCTGCAGCTATACTGAGTCATATTTTCTCCTTTCATCCTTAGGTCATCAAACCTCCCTCTTAGGCTTTCTGCCTTGGCTCTTAGTACATTAGCATCTCCTCCAAGTACCAGCTTCAATTTATCCCACATTTTCTTAGCAGAGGTGCAGGTTTTGACATCTTCAAATTTAGCATCGGAGAGTGAGGAAGCAAATTCTATCATCATGCAATTATGCTCAGGCTTTTCTCTTAATTTCTCAGGAGTGTGAGGTCTTGTAGGCAACACATATTCAGTATCAAGGTGTTGAGCAACATCATTACCAATACCTGATAAGTGGAGTCTTATTATACTTTGCCATGATGCAAAGTTGTCTTTATTCAACTTGTGTACATCTCATCTGTTCGTCTAGTGATCTTTTTCTTGAGTTGTTAAACTCTCTTTCTAAGCACACAAGCTCTGATAGCAATTGTTAGTAATAACTAAGAGGGGGGGTGAATCAGTGGCCTCAAAAATATTCCAATTAATCAACCCAAAAACTTAGTACCACAATATTAAGCCTCTAGTTATCTTCAGTCCTATAAGATGAATGTCTTCAAATATGCTTATGAAATTACTACTGCTCATAATGCTCCGTTAAACCTTATTCTTCTAGTTTATCGAATAGCTGTATTTTATTTACCAAAAAATAGTAAATTACTTAGAGTATACTGATCAATCTAGATTAGTTATGTGTAAAGAAAAACACTAAAGTAATGACTCATAAACACGTTGACACATGGATTTTTAACATGGAAACCCTGTTAAGGGAAAAAACACTTGGGACCGATAACCCAAAATTTTCACTCTTCTAAAGTGAGCTCGATGAAGAGCCAACCCTGTTAAAGGTTACAAACACACTCTTAGGTGTGACCTTGTTAAAGGATTTAGTAGAATAGTTTGTCACTTGATCGGGCATCTCTATGCTACCTTCTATGACCAAACCCATTTTAGTTTGTCAAAAGGTATCTGGCATCTCATGCTATATTCATGATCAAACTTTTTGATACTCCTTGGGATGTATCTCAATATAGAAAGGATCTTTAAATCCTGCTAGGTTAAGAGACTTTTTGTATCAATGGTTAAACTGAAACAGTATGATCTGTTCACATATACAACTTATACTTGCAGATTTTTAGATCTATTGTAAGCTCATTAGACCATTCTGATCGATATATCTTTTCAATACCTTTCCTCCACTTTCTTCTTGATGATGCTATGTTCCTCTGTTGCTCGGTGTCTGCAGAAATCTCTAGCTCTTTCCTCAGCTTGATTGATCAGCACTGCTTGAAGTTGTTCTTCATTAGTTTCTCTTCAACATCCTCTTTTCTATTCACTCCCCTTTCCTTATTCGTAATAAATTAATTTGTCTCTTTATAGACATGACATCTTTTAGGGAAGCTAGAATTATGAGTGAAACCTTGGATAAGTACAACAGGATCTCAGGACAAAGAATTAAGTTGGGTGAATCATTTTTTTTAACACCCCACTTCAAAAAACATAGGGAAATTTGTTTGATTATGAGTATAAAAATTGGCTTTCTCCCTTGGAAATACTATATATTCCCCTATTTAGTGGTGTGAGTAGATCAAAAGAGTGGAAGGAGTTGGCTGACAGCTGCTTTGGAAGGATGGATGCTTGGAAAAGTTGGTGGTTATCTTCAATAGGAAGAATTCTGATGTTAAAAATAGTCATCTTTGGGATTCTAATCTACTAAATGCTGTGTCTTAAAGTCCCAAAGAAAGTAATTAAAATAATTGGGAAGTGAATGAGGATTTTTTTGGAATGGGGAAAATGACCAGGACAAGATACCTTTGCTAGTATGGAAGAAGATTCATATGGAAAAATAGAATGGTGGGGCGAGCCTCATATACTAGAGCATAAAGAATGAGACGTTGGGAGCAAAACTAGTGTGGAATATTTATTCTCAGCCTGATCAATTATGGGTGAAGATCCTTAAATCTAAGTATTTGGATTCAATGGTTAACACAAGAATTTTGACTATAAGGAATCCCCCTTCTAGATCAGCTATATGGAACTTTATTATTTTGTGTAGACAAGTAATATAAAATGTTGAGAATGGGGAAAAAAGATAAGTTTTGGGAGGACTCTTGGGATGGTTACCCTACTTTAGGGGACATAGGTGAGTACAATGATCTTAAATAATAACTTTCAACAAATTGGGTTGATCGTGTAAGTGACTACGTAGAATTAAAGAGGGGATCATTGGTAGATGAATGGGGTTGAAAAAATACACAAGGATTGAACTTACAAGATTAAAAAGTGGTACAATTGAGAGATATTTTCAGTTCTCAGAAGATTTTAATCACATGAAAGGTGGATAAGGTTGTGTGGTGTGGTGCTCACAATGGACAATACTCACTTAAATTAGGTTTCCTATTCTTGGATAGAGGATTGGTGGATGAAAATTGGTCACTGAATTTATTCCGGGGAAAGGAATGTCTTCCCAAAGTAGGATCTTTTGCATGGTTGACAGCCAGAGACATAATTCTAATAGGTGAAAGAAGGAAAAGAATGGGAATTTTTGGACTTACAAAATGTGTCATATGTGGTGAAGCTAAGGAGACTCTAGATCATTTATTACTAAATTGTAGCAAAGCCTCATAATATTGGATGATGGTTTTAAATAAATTGGGGTGGCGGGGTGCCCTCTTATGAATTCATTAAGGAAACATTTTGAAAGCTTGTTGGTAGAGGGCAATAAAACTACCTTTTCAAGTATTTCAAAAATTTGTCCCTCAAATGTAATTTGGAAAATCTGGAAAGAGAGGAATAGGTGAATATTTGTGGGCAAAGAAGAGAGTGTGGAAAGATTGAAAGAAATTATTATTAATGTTGTGAAGGAAACTACTAGAGCAACAAAATCACAATTTTTTAATCCCAAAATTCCATGTACATTTGGTGATATACACATTTAGGCAGCTTGACCAGGGATCAAGATTAGGCTCGTTAATGGGTAGGTTTGGGTTAATCTAGTTTCTCCTATCATCGAATCAATGGTTTGGACAAACCCAAGTGAAGGGTGTGGAAAGTAAACTTTGATGGATCTTTAAAAGATAACCCGAGACCATCGGGAGTAGGATTTATTATCTACGATTGGTTAGGTAACACCATTGCATTAAGTGGAAAGAAATTGGAGGATGGAATGAATAATGTGGTAGAAGCCTTAGCAACACTAGTGGTAGTTAAGGTGGAGAAAATGTTGGGGGTCACTAAGCCACATTTAGAAGGAGACTCTCTAATCATTATTCAGGCTATTATTAAAGGTACAATAGGAGCATGCCATCTTTAGAAGTATGTGGACCTGTCAGAAGAGAAGGTAACAAAGAAGAAGACCATTTTTCAAACTGTGCTTTATCCTTTACTTGCAAAAGAGAAATTAGAATCAAAGATTTTGAAACTTTAACTTTTACAAATTTAAATGAGTAGCCGTTAATGTCAAAAACTTACAAAAGGTGGCAGAGAAAAAATTTGCGGTGTACAAAAGAGGAGATTTAATGACATTGAGTTGGCTGAAAAGAAAAAGAGTAGTTCAATAAACATTGCATTAAATGCATGAGTGGAATGAGAAATTTGATAAATCTTGCCAAATGAATTTCATTATTGTTGTTTCAAGTAAAGAGTTATGGAGTAGTGGTTTGGCAGAAATTGTAGAGCTCTCGACAACAAATAGAATGGAGACATCCTTCACTGTTAAGGCTTTAAAACAACAAAATCCTTTCTTTGGACCTGGTGGAACCCAAATTTGAAGATCAAATTTGAAAATGAAAATAGTTCAAGGAAGTATTCCTTATATTCATTATTTTGATTCATGCTTTCATATTTTACTTATTTATATCTTATGTCTATTTCAATTTCATATATCATATTATTCTTACATTTCTCGGCCTACATATTCATATTTAAATTCATAAATGTAGCAATTGCTTGTATTCTCATGGTCTTTTTATTTACTTTATACTCTTGCGTAGATCCCTTCGTGGTTAAACCTCAGAAAAGATCTATAGTTGGTGTTATCCCTTAATGATAGATGAACATCCTTTAACCTTCAAGGGAATGCACCTAGCTAACATGTGTCCTATGATCTTGGTTGACTAAGGTCAAAGCAAGTTAATACATTGAGAAAGTAAAGATTCATCCGATGGTCAGTGTGTTTCCTTAAACAAAAGATGCAGGTTATCTACCCATTAAGGCATCACACTTTATCGCCACATGTTTCGACCTCACTAGGGTTACAAGATGAGACAGGTTAACTGATAATAAAAAATAAAACAAGATCTACGGTGGGCGCTATCCCTCGAAGCTCAAATGCATGACATTTAGTCTTTAAGGGAACGCGACAGTGCAACATGTGTCCCGGGCCCACTGAAGTTTGGGGATGAGACAACAAGGATACATATGGAAGAATTTGATTGGTCAAATGAGATGATAAGGATTCACATCAGTTTATAAGATGGGTTAAAAAGAGGATTAATAAATATCTTATCATTTAGAACATGGGTCTAATAGACGGTGTTATTTTAATCGAGATCAAAAGGTGACCAAGTTTTAACAACAAGCAAAAGATTAATTGGCAGTTAAGTTTGATGGGCATCGATTGTTGGCGTAATGCCTCAAATATGAGATGCGTGCTATTTACTCATAAAGGAATTATACTTGATCACCATGTGTCCCAGACCCACCAAGGCCTGAGGCAGTGTGACAATGAGGATCTAGGTGGCATCATATGATTGGATGGGCAGGATGACAGGGTTACATGGTGATTTACAGGGTAGGTTAAAGTATGAGCTACTAAAGCCTCATATTTTAGCACTTGGGTTTAATCAGCGATGGTGACTTAACCGAGCAATAAAGATGATCGATTGATAACAAAGCTTTAAAGATTGATCTACGGTCGAGTTGATGAAAATTGATGATCAACACAATGACTCAAAGGCAGAGTTGCAAGATCTTTAACCTTTGAGGCAATGCACCTAGGTGACACATGTCCCAGGCCCACAGTGGTCTAAGTAATATGATAAGTCGTTAAACTATGGAGAGTATCGACGGTGGGTGTGATGCCTATAAGAAAAGATGTACAATTATTAATCTTCAAGCCATCACACGATGTTGCCATGTGTCTTCGACAGTTGACAAAGCAGATAACTCAGATGTTGATGTTGACAAGGATATTTTATATATTATTTATTTCATGTTTTAATATTTTTAATTAATGAGGGTTTTGTCTATTTGATTAATATGTTGTCGACGTCATTGTGCAGGGTTTTCAAAAGGTGGTGAAACTTGGATCCATTGGTTGACAGAATAATGTGACTATGATGAAATACAGGATGATGACCACATACAAACATACTTGGAGGATTTTTATAAAAATGAAGGATACCAGAAGATGGTCAATAAAGTTGACATGCTTGTTTTCAATAAAGATGATATTAAACATGCCAGGGATGATGTTCATTATTAGATGCATAAATACTTGATAAATACATGTGGTCGAAGTATTGTGATAATGCAATATCATTATTTGATAATTTAAAGATGAATTACCAAGGATTTATTCAGCAATTATGGTTAAAACCTAATTGGTCGAAAACTATTCTTAACAAGGATGATTAGTCATTCCTTCAAATGTACCTAATGTTCAGTTGTTGATATAGGGATTAGGTTTTAGTTAGCAAGGGGCACATCAGTCTTAGGCTTGTTCGCATCCTTTTAACTACATATAAATAAGGATACCATGACCACGTGAAGAGTTAATTATCATTGTTATTATAAGTAGATTGGATAGTGTTGATCAACAACTATAACATGGACCTAAATATATCATTTTACCAAAATCAATAAAGATAAGTGCCTTTTTTCTTTCATATGTGGGAATTGTTTCATTATCATTTTTAATTAGTCCCTTGGATAAAATCTATAGATTTTTCTTCAAAGTGATAGTTTGGTGTTGCATATTCTTGATTAAGTTCATATTTTCTATTGTCAATTAGTCTTTTCATCTTGCATGGTTAAATTCAATTGATTGTGGCCACAATCAATTGGTGTGTCATTTGAAAAGTAATATTCAATTGAGATAAATTTAATTTTATCTAAGGTTACATGCTCATTTTATAACACCTTTGAAGTGATATGTTTCTTGTAAACTATCTATAAGGTTGTGCATACGATTGGGATGATTTTGACTTTATTGTCCATGATAGAATAAGGCACTAGTCTATGTGCGTTTTGGATTATGGTTATTTAGTTCATTGTTCAAAGTTTTGTGATATTCTATCCACCTGTCCTATTATATTCACATTAATATCTACAAACATTTTCTTAATAAATTAAAGTAATTCATAATGTTTTCAATTCAGATTTCTTTCAAGTACCTTGCCATATTTTGAGAGAACAAAGTTTGAAGTATACTTTATCTGCTATAAAAAGCCTTGATATTTGGATGATAAATCTAGGGTATAGGCCTACCATCCTTGGTTTTGTAGAGCCAAAATTATAGAAGGTTCAACCTTATCTTGGTTGAAACATTGTTAGTTGGCCAAATCGCGTCGGCTTCCCAACATTGGATTGGCAAGTTCATAGTAAATCCAGTCTATTGATTTGAGCACCAACAAGACCTGTGACGAAGAAGAGGATTGACAAAATGTTTATTTTTGTTAGGAATAAGGTGTCTCAACCTTGTATATTTCCTTACATTTGATATTTTCCAAGTGTCAGCACTTTGGACAATGTGTAAGGTAATCATGACTGAAACGGTTATGATGGATTCCTATGACGGTCATTAATATTTGTAAGAGCTAATTGTGGAAGTTTTGATGACGGGTGAAGACATGCAAGACATGTGGCAACTAATCAGTTGATTATTGTACACTCTTCAGCAATCGTGGGGTTCGGGGCATCGCCCAAAAAAAAAATTTGGGTTCCTATTTTCTTGGAGAATGGTAAAACCCTAATACGACTGCCTTTGGAAGTTGTCCTAAAAAGTGAAGCGCATGATATAAGCATTTTTTAGGGTTACGAATCAGAGAGAAGTAAGTGTATTGTTGGAACATTTTTATGCTACCGAATTTGTCTTCAAGTGTCGATTATCTCTTGAAAGAACTTGCATTGAAAGTGTATTATAAATAATATTAGTTTTGATTAATACATTGTGCAGGTTTTGGAGTGCTGGGGTTTTTTACCGAAAGGTTTTCCCCAGGGTAAATCATTGTGTCATTCTATTTTTTCTATGTATGCATGTTATTGTATTATCATTCTGTAATTGCTAAGGGTTAAATCTGAATTTGCATGATCCTCTTTTAGGGAGTTTAGCGTAGGGAACTGTTTTCCACACACTTAGTTTCCTTTCAGTTGGTATCAGAGCCTGGCCAGTTTTGGTTCTATTTGTTAGGGTACAGGTTTTTTGAGCTAATATCCAGTTCAGTGGGAGTATTGTTGCAGAGTATTCATAACCTTATTGTAGGAAGAGATGGCAGGTTCTTCATACAGTAGAATGGAGGTGGAAAAGTTCAATGGCACAAACTTTGAGTTGTGGAAACTCAAGATGGAAGACATGCTCATAGATCGTGATGTATGGGAGGCAGTTGATAATGATATCAAACCAGTAAACATGCCTCAAGAAGATTGGGATCTCAAGGATCAAAAAGATAAGGGTCTCATTAGACTCTGTCTAGCAGATTTTGTTCTCCTAAATGTTCTCGATGAGAAGACCGTAAATAAATTGTGGACACGGCTTGGGTCTGTGTATCAAGCCAAGTCCTTGGTGGATAGATTGTTCCTAAGAAAGAAGTTGTATTATCTAAGAATGGAGGAAGGAGGATCCATTGCAGATCACCTCAACGCGTTTAACATGTTGATTGCATAGTTGACATCTACTGGTGTCAAGTTGGAGGAGGAGGATCGATGTATGACCCTGCTATATTCCTTGCTAGATTCATGGGACCATCTTGTGATGGCCCTAGGGAGTAATATTGTCACTTTCCAAATGGATGATGTGGTGTCTTTGCTGTTATCTGAAGAGATACGAAGAAAGACTTCTGATTCAACCAAGGAAGCCCATGATGTTCGCGGTAGATCCAAAGACAAAGGAAAGAAAAATGACAATAAGTCTGAAAAGGGTAGATCCAAATCCCATGGGAAATCTAAGACTCCTAGAAAGTCTAAGGTAACATGTTGGAACTATGGTAAGACTGGGCACTTCCATAAGGAATGCAAAGAGCCAAAGAAGAAGAAGAAAAGCCCAGATTTAGATTCTAAAAAATCTCAAGAAGATGGTGATGCTTTTGTCGTAGCCTTGGCCACTCATGCATCTGATGATGTGTGGCTGATTGAATCAGGTGCTTCTTTTCACATGACCTCTCATCAAAGTTGGTTCTCAAAGTATGAGGAGTTTGATGGTGGAAAGGTGTACCTAGGTGATGATTCTCACCTAGAGATAGTTGGATGAGGAAGAGTCACTATCAGATTCCCTGATGGATGAGTAAAGGGGATCAACGGGGTAATGCACATCTTGGGTTTAGCATGAAACTTGTTATCTGTAAGTATGTTGAATGATGCAAGTGTGAAAGTTATTTTTTCAAAAGATGGATGCAAGATGATTAGAGGAGCTATAGTGCTCGCGAAAGGTACTAGGAGAGGTACCCTGTTTTAGCTGGATGCTTGCACTTCATAGTGCAATAGTTCTTTTGTCTCAAGGAAGAGAGCAACAGTCACTTCATCTCCACCATTTGAACCAGCAGTGAAGAAGTCTATCATAACGGGTTATGATGGTAGTGTAGAAAGTGTACCTAAGGGTGCTAACACTTTGGAAGGCAAACTTCCTACAAAAAAGACAATGTTGTGGCATATGAAATTTGGCCACATTGGTGAGAAGGGTCTCAGAACCTTGAAAAATAAAAACCTCATTAAGGGGTTAAATCATTGTAGTTTTGAGTTTGACTTCTGCGAACACTATTTTTATGGTAAGCAAAATCATGTTCAGTTTTACTCCAGTTCTCACAAGTCTTCTAGTATTTTGGATCTTATCCATTTGGATGTGTTTGGTCCTATTAAAGTTCCTTCACTCTCCAAATCTGTATATTTTGTATCTTTTATAGATGATTACAGTAGAAGGACATGGATTTATTTCCTTAAAAGCAAGACACAAGTTTTCAGTCAGTTCAAGGAATTTAAAGCTCTCGTAGAGAATCAGACTGGTAAAAGAATTAAGTGTGTGAGAACTGACAATGGTGGTGAGTTTTGTTCGACAGAGTTTGAACAGTTCTGTAAAGAATGAGGATCGAGAGGCATAAGACAAATCCTTATACCCCACAACAAAATGGATTTGCAGAAAGAATGAACAGGACACTGATGGAGAAGGCTAGGAGTATGCTTAGTGGAGCTGGCCTTAAATAAAGGTTTTGGGCTGAAGTTGTGGCCACTGCTTGCTATCTGGTTAACAAATCTCCTACATCAGCTCTTGTTGGTAAGACACCCATGGAGGTGTGGTCTGGTAAGAAGCCTTCAGTTAACCATCTTCATGTTTTTGGTTGTGAAGCTTATGCACATGTGCCTAAGGAGAGAAGATCTAAGTTGGAAAACAAGGCTGTAAAATGTATCTACATCGGCTACAGTGTTGGTGTGAAAGGATAAAAGCTTTGGGATCCTATGATTAGTAAGGTGTTGTTTAGCAGAAATGTTATTTTTAGAGAGCTAACGCCTTCTCCTATTGTGCTACAGCCAAATGAAAAAGAAATGAAAGAAGATGTTGTTCAGTTGCCTCCTACCCCTAAGAAGACTGAACAGAGAGATTGTGTTAGATCTGATGATGAGGAGAGCTCTAGAAACTCTAAAAATTTAGAAGAAGAGGTAGAACAACCTCAACCTCAGCCCTTGAGGAGATCCATGAGAGAAAGAAAGCAACTAGAGAGGTTTGGATTTTCTATGTTAGATTCCAGTTGTGCTTTTTCTTTGATTACAAACACTGATGAGCCTAGATCTGTGAAAGAGGCTATAGGTATGGAAGATGAAGGTTCCTAGATTGAGGCCATGGATGATGAGATGGCTTCATTGGAGAAGAAAAAAACTTGGGACCTAGTACCTTTGCCTAAAGGACGGAAACCTGTTGGAAGCAAATGGGTGTTTAAGAAGAAATTCTGTGCAGATGGTAGTGTTGAGAGGTATAAGGCCAGATTGGTTGCAAAGAGGTATTCATAGGTGGAGGGAATTGATTATGGTGAAATATTCTCTCATGTTGCAAATCTTACATCCATTAGATTTCTATTATCTCTAGTAGCATCGTATGATTTAGAGGTAGAACAGATGGATGTGAAGACAACTTTCCTTCATGGTGATTTGGAGGAAGAGATCTATATGTCACAGCCTGAGCACTATATTCATAAAGGTAAAGAGTCTTTGGTTTACAAATTAAAGAAGTCTCTGTATGGTTTGAAACAATCTCCTAGGATGTGGTACCTTAAATTTGATGCCTTTGTATTGTCGATAGGTTTTCTGAGATCGAAATCAGATCATTGTGTTTATTTCAAAGTTGACAATGATCGCCTTCTTATTATTGCATTATATGTTGATGATATGTTGTTGATTGGGAAGGGTATGGGTATGATTTCTGATT
>MU225550.1:327478-345670 GCA_018584345.1 Thuja plicata
TGCCTTGCGAAGAATCCAACTTTCCATGCCAGAACCAAGCACATTGATGTGTGGTTTCACTTTGTGAGAGATATGGTAGAGGATGGAAAGGTAAGTTTGGAGAAGGTAGATATAGTAAATAATGTTGTGGATGCATTGACAAAACCTGTGGGCACAGAGAAGTTCAGATGGTGTTCGAAGTCTATGGGCCTCTTGGCCTATAGCAATTAAATATTGTTATTTCCTTTGGCTCTTACAAGGTGTTCGACAAGTGGGAGAATGTTGGGAATAAGGTGTCTCAACCTTGTATATTTCCTTACATTTGATATTTTCCAAATGTCGGCACTTTGGACAATGTGTAAGGTAATCATGACTGAAACGGTTATGACAGATTCCTATGACGGTCATTAATATTTGTAAGAGCTAATTGTGGAAGTTTCGATGATGGGTG
This sequence comes from Thuja plicata, assembly GCA_018584345.1. Lineage (NCBI taxonomy): Eukaryota > Viridiplantae > Streptophyta > Pinopsida > Cupressales > Cupressaceae > Thuja > Thuja plicata. Next base: position 327,909 of record MU225550.1, read on the forward strand.
AAGATGTGCAAGACATGTGGCAACTAATCAGTTGAGTACTGTACACTCTTCAGCAATCGCGGGGTTCGGGGCATCATCTGAAAAAAAATTTTGGGTTCCTATTTTCTCAGAGAATGGTAAAACCCTAATACGGCTGCGTTTGGAAGTTGCCCTAAAAAGTGAAGCGCATGATATAAGCATTTTTTAGGGTTGCAAATCAGAGAGAAGTAAGTGTATTGTTGGAAAAATTTTATGCTGCCGAATTTGTCTTCAAGTGTCGATTATCTCCTGAAAGAACTTGCATTACAAGTGTATTGTAAACAGTATTAGTTTTGATTAATACATTGTGCAGGTTTTGGAGTGCTGGGGTTTTTTACCGAAAGGTTTTCCACAGGGTAAATCATTGTGTCATTCTCTTTTTTCTATGTATGCATGTTATTGTATTATCATTCTGTAATTGCTAAGGGTTAAATCTAAATTTGCATGATCCTCTTTTAGGGAGTTTAGCATAGGGAACTGTTTTCCGCACACTTAGTTTACTTTCAATTTTCAGGAATGAAAGGTTAACCAAATGTGTAGCTCTTATTTTGGGTGCGATTTTTTACCAGTTAACCAACAGACACATGACAAATAATAATGTTTATTTCATGATAATGGCTTAGGGACTTCAGTTTGGTGAAACAACGATGATTGTGAGGCAAGTAATGAAAAACATAGTTCATGTAGAGTTCTTAGTTGGCATGGATTCCATTTTGGAGTGGGTCATGCCTGAAAAGAGTATGGACTATAGTGAATGTTTCAAGAATGAGGATGAATTGAGCGAACATAAATTTATTCAATTTATCTCTAGGCTAGACGAACACATTAAGAGAGACCGAGTTAAGGAAGCAAAATGTGGATGTGAGGCCTTGAAATTATTGCTGGAATTGAGGCAACTTAAGGAAAATATTAAAGAATTGAAGAGAAGGGCAGGGTTTGTGGAGATTCTGGTCTCAAGAAGGAGATGCTCGATGAGGATAAGGCACAAAATTGGAAGAACCAGAGGAACCTAATTATAGAAAATGGGTGGATGGAGCGACGACCAAAAAAGACACTTTCACACTTACTTCCCAGAGCCCAAGTGACATAGTTCCTTTTTAATAATTTTTTATTTATGCCATGATTTCGTAGGCTTTATTTTGGGGGTGTATGAAAATGGGCCAAATTTACAGATGTAATAGGGTGGTTTAACTTTTTGATGGATTTCGATCCACTAGAATGTTGTTGTAAATGTCGTTGATGTTGGGTGGTAAGGTTTATTGTTAAAAGACTGTAATTGTAAAAAAAATTGTAATGGTGGTAGGGGTAAGGTGCTTAGATGGTAGTTATGGTAGACGCTTCTGGGTGATCAACTAGAAACTTTAAAATACTTTGTGAAGTGATGATCTTTAGATTCATCAATAAAAAATACTATTACCAAGAAAAAAATAAAGCTATACACTAGGAAATTATAAAATGACATATAATATAAAAATCACATTAAATCTATAAAACAATCTTGAAAGGATCTTATTATATTTCTTACAAACAAAACCACTATACTTCTAGCTAAAAATTTGTATGACTTTGACCAAAAAATGTGCATATACTTTTTTCACTTTGTTGTTAAAAAATTAGATTTTTTTTTACAATGTTATTTAAAGCTAAAATAATTATCCAATCAAGATATATTTTTTAAATTTTCAAAAATACCCTTTTGTAGAGCTTGGGGTGTAGAAATTTAAATTATATACTATATATTTTGATAATTTATTATGATTTTTAAAATTGATTGCAAGTAGGTAATTAAAATCAAATGATTAAAATTACAAACTAAATAAAATTTATTAAAATTTAAAACATATTATACACCAAAGGAGAGAATCTTCTCCAAGAAGGTTTTTTTTAAAAGGCAAAAAATTAAAACAGAAGCTAATGCCCCATGAAAACTATAATATTTTGATTAAGTTTAACGTAATAAAATTATTAGAAAATATTAAATGATTTTTTTTCTAGGCACTAGATTTTCAAGTTATATATAGAAGAAAAAATTAAAGAGTTTTCTTGTGGTTCCACATCAACTTCACTCTTAATTTTTATCAACAATTAATATTTTTCTCTTAAGTGAAAAAAATAAGAGAAAAATATATCCTATTAATATGAAAAACAAAAAAATATAAAAAATAAACTACCTTGAGAATTCTACATTTCATTAATTTACATCAGTTTAAAATTCAAAACATTGATACCACTTTTATGTGGTCAAAGTTGGAAAATTATATTTGTGTTAAGTCTTTCCTTTATAAAAGTATGACACAATTTTAACTTCTATCCTTAGTGGCTACTTTATGGTACTTATGTGTAGGTTGTAAAATGTCAAATTTGTAAATCCTCCGACAAGATTAATGAATCAAACCACAAAAGATCCAACTTGTTACACAAATTAAACACATACTCAAGAGAGAAATAAAATTGAATGCATTGTAAAATAAACAATTCAAATCAAATCAAATGAAAACAAAGCTCTCCCTTGGCTCTCTCCTTCTTATGCAATGTTGGCTCCTAAATTTGCTCAAAATATGACAACATAAGAATTCAAGAATTGTGGTTGTCAAATAATGAAGAATCACCTTCTTTTACAGATTTCTAGACTTCAATGAACGGTTCAGATTAAGAGGTGTTGACAGATAATGAAGGGCTATGATTAATTCAAACTAGATCGGTTGGACATATTATTGAGATAAATTGGGAGCTGACTTGCTGCATGACATAACTGATTGAATAATTAAATTGGTCGATTAGGAGTAGACTAACTTGATTGATCAGTGAACTGATTGCGTGACTAAGAAGACTAAATTGATTGATTAGTCATACTGAATTAATTGAAAAGAACTGTTAGTTGATGATAGTTAAAAGGGGTGGATATGAAGAATACAATTAGCATTAAAAAAGTTGAATTTTTATTTTAAATTGTGCATGAGAAATAAAGAAATTAAATAATTTATTTATTTTCATAAGGAGTTCACATTGAGAAAATGGAAAATTAAATAAATTAAAAAATTTATTTAATTTTAGAAGACAACTAAATAATTGAAATTATCACTTAATTATGGTGATAATAATGAAGAAAAATATTTTTAACTAAATAATACAATTATTTAATTAAATTTAGAGATAGAGACTAATTAAATAATAAAAACTATTTAATTAATTTTTAGAAGAATAATTATGGAATCTTGACGTAATATTAAATATAAGTTAAATAATTAAACATTTAATAAAATATATTCAAATATTGAAATTGGAGAGAAATGAAGAATTTAAAACTTGAATTAGAAATAATTATACCAATAAATTAAATAATAAAGATTATTTAATTAATTAAGATGAATATTAGTAAAATTGTCGTGCATGCGATAAGATAATTTTTAGTGTCTACAACTAATTATGTGTTATATTAATTTTGTAAGTATTTGGTGGAGTTCTCACTACAATGAAAAATCTAAAATGGTCTTATATACTATAAGTAGATTCTTATCCCTTTGGGTGTTTAAAAAACTTAATTTGTACATTGATTACTTGTTGTACTTTGACATGGACACATCTAGTATTTTGCATTTACATAATTGTGTGGGCAAAATAAGATGGTGAAAATTATATTCATCCCAACTTGGTATCATTAACACTTATTACTAGAGATTGACCTCAATCCCTAGTTCCCCCATCTATTACTAGAATAGGTTATGCAAATGCTAAATTGACCTAGGCCATTTTTATAGTTGTAAATATGAACCATGAACTTTTAAAATTTGGATTCAAAATAAATCAAATTTGAGTTTCCTCCAACTAATTGTTGTAAATTTACCTTTCAATGGAACTTGTTAAAATTTTGGAGGATTTAGTGTTTCTTTTTAGCCCTTGTGGTTGTTCTTATTTTGTTAGTTCTTGTTAAGCCTTGGGCACTAATAGGAACTTGGAACCAATGATGTCGGGTTCTCATTCTCTTCACTCTCACTAATCTTTCTCTAATCCTAATTGGGTGTTGAGTCATGCTTAGAACTCGGAAGCTCAAGGTTTCAACTCCAAGTCCACATTCACTCTTGTTTCTTGACCCACAAACCTCCCATTTTAAAGGAGTTTGGTTGCAACATGGTTTCTAGACACCTTTTTTGTCATCATATACCTTTTCTTTAGGGCATGTACTTTTCTAGCCTAGACCATTTTGAGAATAATTTTGTGTTATTCAAGGACACATAGAAATTTTTATATTACATGTGTGAATAAGAATGTCTCTATGGATGTGCGTAGATCTTCAGGGGATTATATGATGTAGAGCCACAAGGGAAGGTAAGGTATCACATCCAACCCAAAAATACTATAAAATCCTTAGGGAACTCTTGGGATTCAGACAAACAACATCTAAAATCAACAACAACCATTCTTTTCTTCATACAACTTCTCACATCGAATTCATCCTTTAATGTCACTAGTCACCCTTGGCCTAATCCCTAGACATGTGGAATAAACTCTTCAACAACTTGCAGAGGATGGATTAGGTTTCATATTAACCTTATGCATTCTTATAGGGACCCAAAAAAACTATAAACACCCACCAATTGGTTTCCTATAAAATCCTTCTTGTATTAGGCTTGTAAGGACCTAATTCACTAATAGCCCTTCATTAGAAGTTTTTGTCCCTTAACTCCAAAATATTCAAAACAAGAAAACAAAAAAATTATATTTCCTAATACCCTTTTGGACCTTACACAACATACCCTAATGAGGATCTTGGGTGTTACTTTCAGAGGTTCTAACTTATCAGTGTCCGAGTAGGCCTAATTAAGCAATTAGTTCTATTTTCCAAAACAACCCCTCTTTGTTTGCTTGATCTCTACAAACCAATACCTCAGAAATTTATACCTACCATTAAAACCACCATTTCTACCATTATTTTGGTCCTAATCCACCCTTACTCAGATCTGCAACCACTTTTGCTCTTCAGTCCTAACTAGTCACATAGAAATGCCTGGTCATTTAATTGTCATACATCGTTGGTGCCGCTAGCTTCCTGCCAAAAAACTCCACGTTTTTTAATTAAATTTTTAATATCAACTTTCCACCCAAGGTTGGAATTTTCCCTCAGTGGAAATTCAAGATATGGCCATTTGAATCCAAAATCCTAGGTAGATGAGGGTTTACTAACTATTTTTAGGAAAAAATGAATGAATCTCCTTCCTAACTTAATGAAAACTCTCCAAATCAACTAAAAAATTAATATTATTCATTCCTCTATTCTATCTCATACATAAATATTTCCAACTAATCTGTACCTGACTGTACACAAATCAGAAACAAAGAAATAGACAGGAAATTTGATATTTTTCTTTCATTCAATCACCAAAAACTTCAGCAACCTTTGAAAAAATTCAAAAACCCTCTTCTTACAATAACCAGAAGGTTATATCATCATGTTTTCAACCATCCCAAATTCTCCTCCAACCTAAATTTTAACCAAAATGGTTTTTGGAGGCAAGTTGTCAAAAATTGCACAAAAGTTGTCAATGTTGTCGAGCATCATTTTGACAACTTTTACATATATGTGCATTATGATTCCAATCATCACATGAACACTTAAAAATGATCCAAAATGGACCAAAAAAACATAAAATATCTATCCTACCCTTCCCTACACTCCTAATGACCTGTTGACCAAGTTTGACCAAGAAGGTTTATTATTGCCTACCAGGATCAATGGTCTCACAAAAGGGTCCAAGCCTTTACAAAACATTCCCAAATGGTCCTTGGGACCTTATTACATCCTTGGTGACTCATGAAACCCCATTATTCTTCTATCCTCCATTTATCATGCATAGTAACCCCTACACCATACTCCTCGAGTAGAAGAATCTCAAGCTCCAATTGAGATGAGGTCTTTCAAACATGTACCATGCTTCTTGATGTCTTTTTCATCCATCCAAATAGCCTCAAACTCTAGGAGTCCTTTCCACTTGACAAGGTACTTCTTGTAGAGATTCTTTATTGTCTTTTTCACAACCTTGGTGTCTAAGATGCATTCAAGTTGCATAGGTTGTCTTTGTGGGAGATCCTTCAACCACTATACATCATCTTCCACCTGTAGGTCTATCTCAACACCTGCAACAACATCACTCTTATAAGGCATCAGATCTGCAACATTGAAAATCGGGGAGATATCTATATCAGGGGGTAATTCAATCTCATAAGCATTAAGGTCAAACTTGTGAGCAATTTTACATGGGCATATCTTATTCATCATGAGTTTAGAGTACTTCCCCTTTGGAAGTCATTCCTTCTTCAAATTTGCCCATACCAAGTCTCCCACCTGATATTGCACACCCCTTCTCTTCTTATTTTCTTTTTTCTTATACTTAATGGTAGTTTGTTGAAGTATATTCTTCACCTGATCATGGATGTCCTTAATTGCTTCTGCAAAAATTTCTCCTTGTGTATTGATCCTTCCTTCAATAGGAAACTCCCTAGGCTCCAAGATCCCCCTAGGATCCATTCCATAGACTACTTGAAAAGGAATTTCGTTGGTGCTCCTGTTAACTAAATCATTATAAGAAAATTCTGCTTGAGGAAGTATTGTATCCCACACTTGACCATGTTTTTTGGATAGAAAAATTAATAGGTTTCCAAGGGACCTATTAACCACTTCAGTTTGTAGATCTATTTATGGATGGTAGACACAATTGAAGGCTAAGTTTGTACCCAAATTCTTCTATATGGTCCTCCAAAATTGACCCACAAACTTACATATCTGTCTGACACAATGCTGGAAGGAAGCTCATGAATTCTGACCACTTCTCTGAAGAAGATGTCTGCTATATGGGAAGCATCATTAGTGCTCTTACATGGAAAAAGTGAGCCATCTTACTGAATCTGTCTACCACTAAAAACACACTATTATAACCCTTTTGTGTCCTTGGAAGTACCATCACAAAATCTATGTTTATACCGCCCCATGGCCTGCTAGGAATGGGTGATGGCTGATACAACCCTGCATTAGTAGTTACTCCCTTAGCCCTTTGGCATATCACACAAGATTCCACAAAATTCCTAATGTCTGTCTGCATCTAAGGCGAATAATAGTATCTCCTAACCTGCTCCAAAGTCTTGTCAAGACCAAAGTGACCACTCAAACTCCCAAAATGCTTCTCCTTTATGATATTATCCCTTATTGAACACCTTGGGACACACAACTAGCTACCCTTAAAAAGTAATCCTTCCTGTATCAAATACTCAAAGTATTCCACATGATAGGTATGAGATAACTCTTGACACACCCTGTATATCTCAATGAAAGTCTTCATCATCCATATACATGGACTTAAGGGCCTCTATCCTGACACTCTGCATCTGTACTTCTTATACTGTCATCACCCTCCTACTCAAGGAATCTGCCACCTTGTTGGCTTGCCCTTTCTTATGCTTGATAATGAAGGTGTATGATTGTATGGACTCTACCCACTTCATATGTTTATGGTCAATTTATCTTGAATATTAAGAAAACTGAGAGCCTGATTATCAGTATAAACAATGAACTCTTTTGGAAAAGGTAATGCCTACATTTCTTAAGGGCTTGTACTAGTGCATATAACTCTAAGTCATAAGAAGAATACCTTCTCTTGGCTTAATTTAATTTTTCACTTAAGAAGGCAAAAAAACTTCCTTCCCGACTTAAAACAACTCCTATAACCATATTACTGACATCACACTCTATTGTGAAAAGTTTATCAAAATAAGGAAGAACAAGAACATGTTGTTGAGAAACCTTTACCTTCAATATTTCAAAAGCCTCGTTTGCTTCCTCTGTCCAAGAAAAATTTCACTTTTTTCCTCCCTTTATGGTCTCTAGCATTGGTGCACATATATGATTGAAGTTCCTGATGAACTTCCTATAGAAAGTGGATAAGCAATGAAAACTGCTAACTTCTCCCATGGATTTAGGAGTTGGCCAATTCACAATGACCTCTACCTTGGATGGGTCCATCTTGAGACTTCCTTTGGAGATTACAAACCCCAAATACACCAACTCTTGCTTCAAGAAATCACACTTCTCCAAATTTATGAGTAACTTCTCCTCATGTAATTTCCTGAATACTATATCCAAGTGTTTCAAGTGATCTTATTTTGTCTTACTAAAAATGAGGATGCCATCCAAATAGACTACTACGAATCTCCCTATGAAAGGTTTAAGCACTTCATTCATTAGCCTCATGAAAGTGCTTGGGGCATTACTCAACCCAAATGACATCACAAGCCACTCATACAATCCTTCATTGGTTTTGAAGGTTGTCTTCCACTCATCACCTTCCCTTATTCTTATCTGGTGGTATCCACTTTTTAAGTCTATTTTGGAGAAGTAGCAAACTCCTCCTAAGAAATCCATCAAGCCTTCAATCCTTGGCATAGGAAATTTGTACCTAATGGTGATCTTGTTGATAGCCCTTGAGTCAGTACATAGTCTCAATTTTCCATCTTTCTTGGGACAAGGATAGTGGGCATTGCACATGGACTGAGACTTTTCCTTATCTTCTCTTTTTCAAGCAATTCGTGCACTTATTTGGCAATCTCTTCATTCTATGAGGGGGTCATCTTGTATGCAAATTTGTTTGATAGAGTGACTCTTGTGATAGAGTCAATATGGTGACTTACATCCCTGATTGGTGGTAGAGAGTTGGGCATATCCTCCACCACAACTCCTTCATACTTCTGCAACAACTCCATTACCTCCTTTGGAAAATCCTTCTTCTTATCACCAACCAACTTCTCTTTTGGTTTCACAACCAATGCATACCCTATCTTATCCTCCTTCAAAACTTGTAACATTTCCTTTTCTCCCACTAGCAATATACCTGATCCTTGTTGTTTATCTCTTGTAGCATCAGGTAAAGGATTCATGGTGTAACTCATGTCATCCTTGACTATAGAGCACATAATCTTTTTTCTATCATGTTGAGCCCTTACATCATATTTCCAAGGCCTACCAAGCAATAAATGACACACATCCATTGTTACTATATCATAGACTAACTTGTCCTTATACTCACCTATTTGGAACTCCACTCATGCTTGTTCATCTACCATAATTTGTTGACCCTTAGTTAACCATGAAACTTTATAAGGAAAAGGATGAGGAACCCTTCTTAATTTGAATTTTTTCACCATCTCTAGGGACACTAAGTTATCTGTTGAACTAAATTCTAAAATTATTCTACATACATTTCCATGGACTATGCATGAAGTCTTAAACCGTGACTTCCTTTGTGGTGGCTCTTGAGGGCTTGGTGTCTTCAATATGGTCCACATCATCATCAAACTCTCACTTTGTTATGGGTCTATAGGTCTAGAAGGAGAATTCACACTTTGACAGTCCTCTTCCTAAATTAGTTGTGTTCTTCTTTCACCCCCTTATAAATTTGGATGGTTCTTCTCTGGGAATTTTCTCACAGGATGTCCCACTTGACCACAATAATAACATCTGCAAGTGAAAGGTCCACTTCCTCTTCTTGATCCCCCAAATCTCCCTCTTTCATTGGGTATCCTTCCCCTGAAGCTCCATCTAAAGTTTATGCTTCCTTGGTGTTCTCCTTGACTAGATTATCCTTGGGACTTCTAAAGTTGATTGCTTCCACCAAAACTCTCTCTTCCTCTGAAGTTTCTTCCACCTCTACTCCTATTGGAGTATTCATTCTTCCTTCTCAATTTATCTTCTGCTCTAAGGGATAATTGGAAACACTTGCTAACAATATCAGGGGCTAAGATTCTTATCTCATCTTGAATACTATACTTCAACCCATTGATGTATCTTGCTACCCTTTCTTTTTCTCCCTCCCAGTTCTTGGCCCTTAGGTTCAACCTATGAAACTCCTCTGTGTATGCACTTATATCAAGATCCTTCTATTTTAAATTTTGCATCTTCTTGTTGTTACAAGTGCGGTTGATGTTCCACCAAAAGATCATCATGTCAATGCTCGATACAACCACTAGGCTTATAGAATCCATAGGAGGTGGTTAGTCCCTTGTCACGAATCTTGAGGGGACCGCTAACCATTTTGCCAATAATCTCCCCCTTAGTGTTACCTGAGGGGATTCAAACTTGTGATCAAGCTCTGATACCACTTGTTACAAGTGTGGTTGTCGTTACACCAAAAGATTGATCTGTCAATGACTGATACAACCACTAGAATTATAGAATCCATAGGAGGCGGTTAGTCCCTTCTCATGAATCCTTAGGGGAGCATTGACCATTTTTCCAACACCTCTATATTTGGACTTCATAGTCCACTTCCATGAATTGGGCTTTAATCCCTGTTACCATCTTGTTCCAAGGGGTGATCATGTTCACCCCCTCTCTCACCCTTTCATGTTGTACATAATTCCACTAGGTAAGGGTTTCTCCTTTGATTTTGGATTTGTCAAACATGACCTTCTTATTATCTGGTACCTCCTTGTACTCAAAATAATTATTCAAGGCTTCTATCCAGTCTATCACTTCTTCTGCTTCCATTTTTCCACATAATATTGGAACATCACTCTGTCCACCAGAGGTCTCCCTAGTCACAGATTTCAAGGTGTCCACACAAGCCTTTTGACTAGCATCCAATTAGATTTCTTGTCATGGGGTTTCTTCTTCTTTTTCTTCCCCTTTCTCATCTTCTTCTTCATAAAATAAGAAGTCACCCCACTTCTCTCTCCCTCTTTACCCTTTGTTTTCTTAAGTTCCTCTGTCTTAGCCTCTAGTGTCTCTTCAATCATCTTCTTCACCACATTCTGGGTCATTCCCCCTTTTGGAGGCATATTATCCACCTCTATGTCACTCCCTGACATATACGACTGATCACTTATCCCAAATGACCAACCTGCTCTGATACCAATATGATGCAGAGCCACAAGGGAAGGTAAGGTATCACACCCAACCCATAGCTACTAGAAAATCCTTAGGACACTCTTGGGATTCGGACAACCAACCATCTAAAATCAATAACAACCATTCATTTCTTCATACAACTTCTCACATCCAATTCATCCTTTGATGTCACTAGTCACCCTTGGCCTAATCCCTAGACATATGGAATAAACTCTTCAACAAGTTGCAGAGGATGGATTAGGTTTCATAGTCACCTTATGAATCCTTATAGGGACCCAAACAAACTCTAAACACTCACCAATTGGTTTCCTACAAAATACTCCTTGTATTAAGCTTGAAAGGACCTAATTCACTACTAGTCATTCCTTAGAAGTTTTTGTCCCTCAAATCCAAAATATCCCAAACAAGAAAAAAAAAAGTTACATTTCTTGATACCCTTTTGGGCCTTACACAATATACCCTAATGAGGATCTTGGGTGTCACTTTCAGAGGTCCTAACTTATCACTGTACGATTAGGCCTAATTGAGCAATTAACCATATTTTCCAAAACAACCCCTCTTTGTTTGCTTTATCTCTGCAAACCAATACCTTGGACATGTCTAACTACCCTTCAATCCACCATTTACACTATTAGTTTGTTCTTAATCTACCCTTACACAATTTTGCAACCACTTTTTCTCTTCAGTCCTAACTAGTCACATAGAGATGCATGGACATTTAATTTTCATACCTCCTTGGTACACCGATTCCTACCCAAAACCTCCATGATTCTAAAGTACATTGGTAATATCTACTTTCCACCCAAGACCAAAATTTTCCCATTGTGGAAAGTCAAGATATGGCCATTTGAATCCTAAATCCTAGGTATATGAGGGTTTACTAATTGTTAAAAAAAACTGAATGGATCTCCTTCCGAACTCAATGAAAATATCCAAATAAATTGAAAAGTGAATCAAATTCATTCCTCTATTCTATCTCATACATAAATCTTTCCAATGAATCCATACCCGACCGTACACAGATCAGAAATAAAGAATAGACAAGAAATTTGATATTTTTCTTGCATTTAATCACCAAAAAATTCAACAACCTTCAAAAAAATTCAACAAACCTCTTCTTCCAATCACCACAAGGTTATATCATCATGTTTTAAACCATCCCAACTTCCCTCCAACTAAAATTTGAACCAAAATGGCCGTTGGAGACAAGTTGTCAAAAATTGCACAAAAGTTGTCAATATCGTCAAGCAACATTTCAATAACTTTTACATATATGTGTATTATAACTCCAATCATCACATGAACACTTCAAATTGATCCAAAATGAATCAAAAAAACATAAAATACCTATCATACCCTTCCCTAGACTCCTAATGACTCGTTCACCAAGTTTGACCAAGAAGGCTTATAGTTGCCTATCAAGATCAATGGTCTCACAAAAGGGTCCAAGCCTTTACAAAACATTCCCAAATGGTCCTTGAGACCTTATTACATCCTTGGTGACTCATGAGTCTTATATCCTCCATGTATCATGCATAGGTGCCCTTGCACCACTATACTCATCCATAATTTCTCTTATTAGGCTTGCTGGTATTATTGTAATGTGAGATTGGTGAATGTAACAACATCCTAATTATTACAAGTCTTGTAATAGCCTTTTGACCATTTTAAATGGATTTATATAGTGTGTTTATGGCTGATTATGTATTTTCTACACATTACTACCCATACATAACTATTATCTTTGTCTTTCCATGTTGTTATTCAATTTCTCTAACTCTTTACCCATTAAATAAGCACTAGTCTAGAAACATTTGACCAATCTCACACCATCAAAGAAGACAAAACATTAATTTGTAGTTTAGGATTTGAACTACCTTCTATGCATTTGTAACCTATTAATGTGATCAAGGATTTATCATCAAGAGAGTTGTCGAATGAATCTATCTCATATGAGTTATGCTCGTACAACTTTATTAGATAAATAAGGTTTTGAGAAAGCTAGTTGTTCTTGGTTTAGTGATAGTTTTGAGGCCGATTCAATATGTTGGGTTTGACTATCTATATGTTAATCACTTATTTTATTTGATAACCGTACCTATAATGGTATACCCCTGGGAATTACCTCTTGAGTTTTAGTTGAGCTCGAAGAGTAAGAGATGAAATCCACTCTCATTGAGTTGGCCTTCAACCCTCCATAGTTTGTTGATAAGTTGATTTCACTTGAATGATGACAACCATGACCTTGTGAGTGAGATCTAATTCTAGAAAATGAAACAATTTTTTTTGGACCTAGTGGACCTACCTCAAGTTTATCATAGATATGTGTGTTATGTTGTCTTATTTAAGGACATTCATTCATTCATTTTAAAATAATATAAGAATTCTTGAATTCAATAGCACACCTAGGACAAATGAATTAGATAGAACATCTACAAGTTTTCAATTTTGCATTATTTCTCGTGCCATTGTCCCAGACTCGTTACATGCTTGCTTGCTATCTTTGATCCTTTTTACAAACCATTAAATTAGTCCATCTAGGGGTGTAGTTATGGAGAATAGGACGCTCATGCTTCAAAAAATTTCTTAGAGATGTTTGTAGACATCACTAGTCTTTACCAAAAATTAAATATCAAAAGATCACTAGTTTACTTTCACACTATATAACTAAATTATAATGAAATCTAATCAATTTATGAATTTTGTAACAATCATTTAAATAGCCCTAAAATTTTAGTATTATGACAAGTTAACTACTAATATATTGAACATCATTTTTCTATATCAAAATCTTTCTATTGCATTTTTTTTAATTTAATTTTTTTTTTTCCCAATAATCTAGAAACTTTATTAAGTGGTTATTTTTCCCTTGGAAAGGTTAACAATAAAATTAACTAAAAGCATAGACGGTTTTGACCGAAAATGGACCAAAATTTGGAAGGGGGAAGCAAATTTTATTTCCGATAGGCTTCAAAAAACTGAGCGCTTGCAGTTTAAAAACTCCATTTGTTTCGCAAGCTTTGAGAGATTTTATATGGCTTAATTCTGGTTGAATTCGAAGTTTTCAGCCGAGAACTCATGCGTTCTCCAGGCCTTTCTTGGGTGTGCGATTTTCTTCAACACAATTTCACCTTCTCTTCCGTGAGTTACTTGTTTGCCTCAGTTATGCACATCAACAACAGCGATTTTATCATTAATTAAAACATTGCCCGTTTTCAATTTGGACGGCTATGCAAATATTTATGATTGGCAGGATATTGTCGCAAATGGCATTTCAAAGGAAAAAGAAAAGGATTTGCTTATATTACTTTCTACGGTAATTCGCCTCGCTTTCTTTTCCGTAATACTAAAAACCAATCTTTTGTTGAATTTTATACGCTGCCAGAATGAGATTTCGACCCTTAATCAGCTGAAAAATAAAGTTCAAATCTGTGTTGAATAAAATAACTGCGGAGCTTTTATATTCGTTTTAGCTAAGTGGGATTTTATATTATTCTTCATGCAGGTGTGTGGACACTTTCACAGGAACGAATTTGAACAAGTAAGGCTTGTCGGTCCTTTTAGCAAACTCTAAGCCATTTTATATGCAATTTGGAATTGGTTCTCGTTTCTGTACACTAAATAGGATATGAATTAATTTGCGGGTAGTTGCATTCACGGACGAGTTTGATCAAACTTAATTTGCGGGTAGTTGCATTCACGGACGAGTTTGATCAAACTTTTACGAGCTCGAATTGCTTTCACTGCTCGTCTCCGCAAGAATGTCTGTTTTCAAGTTTTGAAAAGTTTATAGTGCTCCAGCCCGAGAGTTGTTCTCAAGAGCGTTTATTTGCACACCATCCCGCTAAAGAGATAAATAGGAATTGATGGTTAAGCCATTGCTCACACCTAAATGAAGAGAAGAAAAATTATCTTCAAACTCTGTAAAGAGCTTCAACTAATGTGTTCGGTGCCATTTTGTTGGAATATCCCAGACCATTGAGAGGGAGGGGGGGGTGGGGTAACCAATTTATTTAATAGATAAATGCTTAAACAAAATAGCATCGCAATATATATCAGTTCATAGGACACAAAACCATCGCACCAAAGCATATATCAAAACACAAAACTCAAAAATCAGAGGTGCATATCATATGACACAGGTGTTTGAGGGGAAAACCTTAAAAGGGTAAAAAACCACTATAAAATGAACTTTATTAAGCCTCATTGGCCATAAACTTCACTGGTTACAGTCTATGCCTCACTAGCAACCTCACTGGTTACAAAATATATGCCTCACTGGCAATAAGAACATTTACTTCACTTTGAAAAAATAAATAAACATAATGATAATACAGAGGTCTACTATGTTTTCAATACAATCCACAAATCACTTTATAACACCTGCAATAAAGAAGAAGACATTGGTATTCTGTTTCTATCACTGTTAAACATCTGCGGAAAAGGAGACAAATCTCTGTCACTCAATCCCTTATCATACTCACATCAAAATCACTATGTCAACACTTATCAATCTGCAAGTCTAAGATCTACTAGAATCACTCTTTCAACACACATTCAATCTGCACATTATCATATCATCGAACTATGATATCTTTATCTCATTTGCTTTTGCAAATTATATTCACATTTCTTGTGCAGATACACTCAGTATCAACAACTCTTTCCCGTGGCATGAATGGATACAAATACCATCTTCACCGCCAACCAAAAAGCAGTTAACAAATGCAGTTTACAACTGTTATACCGGACAAGGCAGATAACTACCTGTCAAAGCACGTTCACCTGAAAATAGCCGTTGGGCATTTGTAAGTTTTAAATCTATACCGTAGACCTTCTTTCTCCCGTCTTAGTAAAGAGCGAATTTTGATCTTAGATATAACTTTTAAGGATCACTTCAGTAGTTAAAACCATTATCATTCGACAATATGCTGTTTACTGTAATTGTTAAAGTTCCCGTCGTTGTTGACTGGTTCTTGTCACGAGTTCCTGTTGCCATGGAGACAAGATTCAAAACTCACATTGCAGACTTTTAGGTACACCCGCTAATTGTCTTCTCTGCAAAATAACTTCAATGAAATATGTCACTGTTATAAGTAATACACTTGGTCATCCATCACACCCATATATGCAATTGGTACACCTTGTCATTTTGCTCAACTTGTTTCAAATGCTAAACCTTGTTTGCTTTTTAACATCTATGACAATGTCATCTTGATCTAATTGTCATTCTTCATGATGATGAGACATTCTTTCTCAGAAGCTCTTGTCATACCATATCTTGGACAAACTTTAACTGCTTGTAAAGAGATTGTTCAAGTAACAGATAAAGTGATGATATCCAAACTCCAACTTTCCAATCCTGATAAGAATGCTGCTAACACGCAACAAGTTCATATCTCATCCTGGCCACAACTTCTTCACAACTCCCTATCTCACATGTCAAGTGCCTTCAATGCCTTAGACAAACAAATTTATCCCATTTGACAACAGATCCTTTGACATCAATGACAAACCAATGCCAACACCATTTAACATTCAAGGTTGCCTTGAGTAGCAGTGCTCATTAAATTTAAAAAACTTTGCCATACCCCTGATTCAAGTAGAATTAAACTCATAACTTATTTTCATCCCAGCCTTCTCATGCCATTCAGACAAAAACGGTAATTCAATCGATGGGGGATAACCATAGTTAGCAAACTCGGACTCAACAAAAAAGTGGCAGACCCCAAAATTTGCTACTTGACAAAAAAATCTGTAACTTGAAAAAATGCTAAAATTTATTTAAAAACACATTTTTTTTTCAAAATTCACGAGTACAGAATTGTTTAATATTAATATTGATTCATTTGAATACAATTTGAGTACAAAATTGCATCATCATGCGAAGTCTTGATACAATATTTAGCTTGCAACTATATGAGTTTACGATGATTGCCTTTGAAAATCATCATCATAATTCATAAATTTACAATATTTGACATCTTCCTCTTCCCTAGTCTGGTGAGAACTTGGGGAATGGTTCTAATCTTTGCACTCCGTTGCAGCTCCTCGCTTAACATTGAAGGATGTGTTTGTGGCACTGACTCGACCAAATCAATGACTTCTGATTTGCTGTCTACCTTTCCTGTGAAAGGCTGAAGGTTGTATTGTATTTAATAATAATAATGGCATTTGATTCTTTGATACTGATAGTGCGGTACTTCATCATTGATCAATGATATTATGATAGTGATAAAGATAATTATCTAAATTGCTGATTGTAGTCTCCACTCCCAAATATCCTCATTGTAATCAAATTTCTTATATGAGAAGAGACCCCAATAACTAGTAGGGGTCTAGGAGTGGAGACCTCGATGGGGTAGAGGGGCAACATTCTTCTAAAATCAGTATGAAAAAATTATTTGTATTGAATGAATTAAACTTACAATGAGCGAAGCTCATATATACAAATCTAAGATACAATATTTAGCAACTATCCACAAATAGTCTGCCAGTGAATCGTAACTAAATCAGAGCATTAGAAACAGAATCTTCCAAACAGGGAAACATTCTAATACCCTCCCATAATGCTCAATCTATCAACAATACCAATAGCTTCC
Source organism: Thuja plicata (assembly GCA_018584345.1). Classification (NCBI taxonomy): domain Eukaryota; kingdom Viridiplantae; phylum Streptophyta; class Pinopsida; order Cupressales; family Cupressaceae; genus Thuja; species Thuja plicata. The sequence continues at coordinate 345,420 of MU225550.1, forward strand.
CTGAATTTTACAAATTTATCAGAACCAAGAGACTTGGTGAAGATATCTGCGGACTGCTCTAATGTAGGCACATACAGTAACTGAATAGATTTATCTTCAACCAGCTGACGAATGTAATGACAACGAGTTTCGACATGCTTGGTTCTTTCATGGAAGACCGGATTCTTTGCCAGTTTAAGCACTCCCTGATTATCACAGAATAGGGGAGTCGGTCCTGACTGAGGAACATGCATATCTGCAAGCATCCGCCG
>MU225550.1:348940-370031 GCA_018584345.1 Thuja plicata
CAGCTTCGCGATTCCGATCATCAAACTTATCCTGATCTGTTGTAACGGAGGTCCCACCAGGCGTGCTAGTGGGGGCAGGACGAGTTTCTGTGCCTAGAACAAGTGCATCCAAACGACGATACTCGAAGATGGTCAACATTCGCTGCTTCCAGGTGTTGTAATTGCTGCCATTGAATCGCTGATTGTTTTCCAGCATCAGGTTGGTCAAAGATGCCATGTGCACGGATTTTGAGGCAACGTGAAGACAGACCCAGAAAAAATTGACAGATACCCAGAAGAGTAGACGAAAAACCCAGAAGGAATCTAGAGTCAGAATTCAAATCCGCTGGCCCAAAAATCGAAGCACGGAAAATGAGGTGCCCAGAAAATTCTAACGAAGACCCAGATAAGGTCTCGAAAAACCCACCACAAATATGAAATCCAAAAAAATTTCGAGTTCAAAAGTTAGGGTTTTCGGGGAAAACCCTAATCGGCGGCTATTGAGGAGCTGAAAAACCAGATATTTGCAGGTTGTCAAACCAGAGGAAGAGAGGAGACCTTCGTTGCAGGTGAATGCAAGTGAATGCAGGTGAATGTAGTCAAAAACCGAAGGACTCAAGACTAGTCACGAGCACGGAACAGTCGTGAATACAGTCCGTGTCAATAACCACGGATTTCCACAGCATGTTAGTCGCGAATCCCGTCAGTCGCAAATACCAGTCGCGATTCCACCAGACGTGAGCAGAAACCTAGGCGTCCCAGGTGCAAACACTAGGTGCAAACAAAAACGAGGCAGCAGGCGCGATTTTTGCACACAAAGAAAAACGAGACAGGTAACTCGTATTATGAGTTACAGATGGAAAAAAATGTATTTCGAAAAGAGTTAGAGACTGATAATTTCGTGAGAAATTATAAAACTTTTCGAACAAATTTGATCCACAGCTCTGATACCATAAAATCAGTATGAACAAATTATTTGTATTGAATGAATTAAACTTACAATGAGCGAAGCTCATATATACAAATCTAAGATACAATATTTAGCAACTATCCACAAATAGTCTGCCAGTGAATCGTAACTAAATCAGAGCATTAGAAACAGAATCTTCCAAACAGGGAAACATTCTAATATCTTCATGGGGGTTTGAGGGCAATGCCCTTAGCAGCCAAAATTTCTTGTCGCACACCATTGCACAATTTTTTTACTTAAGGGATAAATTAGGTATTTGGCACATTTTTATGAAGAATATTTGCTCTCCAAGTGCTATGTTGGGAAGTGTGAGGGGCACCCATGCATTTATAGGGCAAAATCGTGACTTATTGAATGTTTTTTGACTTTTTTTCCCTTTTTTTTTGCATTTCATATTTTCGATGCATTTGGTGAGTTAATTTTTTAAATGTCCCCTATTGGGACATTTCTATATTTTGCCCTAAAACGTCAAATGAGGGATGAATTATATCAAGGAAGTGCAACTTGCCACTTTAAATCTTTATTAAGACCATAATGTAAATGTGGGATTCAATAATATTTTCCCAATCAACCTATCCTCATTATGGAGTCCCTTGGAAAATCATATAAGGCACCTCAAGCTTATTCCTTTCCATCAAGCCTAAGAGTACGGAATGACATCCACCATTCAACTTCCTGGCCCCACCTGGGGTTGGCGTACTTGAATGGAACTTATGCACTACTTGCATCCCTTATTATGTATTCCATTCTATCCTCCATAATGAGATATTTTGTTGATTATAGTTTTAAAGAGTCTTATATATATAATCTATCGTACAACCATGGAAATTGCCTAGTATCTGTTTGATCTAATGAATTTGAATATGATCTCGATGCCCTTCTGTGATATCCCAACTTAAATGCTGCGGTGGTGCAGATTCCTGCTGGGCGTGTACCTAGAACTGGGACCCACCTATGATTGGGGAGCCATGTGTCCACGAGGGGGCTGGCCTGCACTGGCACTCTGGTGGGACGAAAACCCCACTCTTAACGTTGGTGGGCGCCATTCACCATCAGTCTGGGCTTTTGGCCAAGTGGTTGCCTTGCTTGGTATCAGAGCCGAGGTCTCAAGGTCAAGCCTTGCGAAATGTGGTGGGCTTTGATGTCCCAGCCTAAATGTAGCGGTGGTGCAGATTCCCGCTGGGCGTGTACCCAGGGCTGGGACCCACCCATGATTGGGCAGCCACGTGTCCACGAGGGGGCTGGCCTGTGCTAGCACTCTGGTGGAACGAAAATCCCACTCATAATGCCGGTGGGCATCATTCACCATCAGTGTTGGCTTTTGGCGTAGTGGTTGCCTTGCTTCTTTGTAGTATCCCCCTAGGATATTTACTCCAGATTTTATCAAATATTGCATAGAAATTTAAGCAAACAATATTCATGCAAACTGATCTCACTTTATCCAATAGATTATGCTGAAAATCATAGAGGTTTGTAATTAAAATAAAGATGAATCATTACAATCTTTTTTTCAAAACATATATGAAATACCTCAAATACTGCAAGTTTGTCTTTAGATAAAATCATCACAAATTTAGTCCAGCTGTGAACTCTGTCGCGGATCCACCTCCAAAGATGAATTGGGTTTCCGTCCAATCCATTGAGAAATCCTGAAGGTTTCCGTCCTCAGGTTTTCAAAGTGAAAGCCAAAGCTCCCTGAATTCTCCAAGAGAAAATAATAGCAAAAATAAGCCAGGCATGATCAAATTGAACTTTTCCATGTCCTTTAATAGCACATCCCTGTGACCCTTCGTTTTCCCTCTGCTTGTCTCTTGGAATTCCTTTTCTTTGTCTCTTTATTATTCCTCTCTTTTATATTAAAATGACTTTATTGATTTTCATTAAGCTCCGAAAAAGTCATTTTAATACTTTATTAAGTTGTCATTTAATTTGATATGATTTGGCAACTTTAAAACTTAATTATTTGATTGACTTCTAATGTCCCAAAAATAGGGACATTACACCTTCTGCCTGAATGGATTAATTGCTGTAGGTATATCAATCTCCACTGATCGCTGCTCCTTAGATGATTGTGTTCGATGTTCCTTTTGGAAATGCTTGCTTGATGATTTATAATAGATCTGATTCTGATCCTTATTCAGAAGTGCTGATCTTCTTCTGTCAGTCCCCCTTTCTAATGATACTTCCACTTCCTTTATACCCCTTCATATGGGGAAGGGTCACACATCCCTTCACTTTAAGGGGCACCCGCTATCTTTTCACCATTACTTGCAGCCTTTTCAATAACCCCCTGCAGCCCTTGTTACAAATGTTAAGCCCATCTAAGTGCCGACCCCCACCTTTATTTATTTATTTTTTTGCTTCAGTCGGCCCTTAGCCTGGGCTTGGGTTATTATTTCTTTCTGCGTTTTACTTATATATGACAGAACAGGGCATTGATTCCTTGGCTGGGAGTAGAGGTTTTAAAAGGCTGTGCCTTGGGTGTATGTAATGTCCCCCTTTTTGGCTAACCCAGGAAATAGGGACAATTACCTTGCAAACTCAATTGCAAGAGACTAATTTCCTTATAGTCTTACTTAACATGTTAATGATACTTCTTATGAGTGCTTATGTATAAGATTAATAGCTAAATTACTGCTCTCTCTAATATGACAAGTACAATATGCAAGATGGTTAAGTGTGTGTATATATTGATAATATTCAATACTATCTTATATATGTACAATCTGCCAATGTTACAATAAGAAGCACCACTGAATGTAAATATTATATATTCTAATCTTCGATGTATAGTTCAGCTCTCTCTGATATATCAATATGAACTACAATGAACTTCCTTTTATGATGCTGTGTCTGATATGTCAATATGAGCTATGCAATGGTGATTATGGTGATGTGTCTGATATGTCAATATGCTTTAACAATCACAGAGGTGCTGCTATATCTGATATATTGGTCTGTATATGCAACAAAGAGATGATGATATCACTTAGAGCGACGAGGTCGCTGTTTCTGATATGAATATGTATTCTTGCAACTATGGTGCCGTCTTTGATGGATAGTTATGTGCTTGCAACCTGATTATGCCAACGAGGCAAGTCCTCAACCGAGCAGATCCAAATAGGATAAATAAAGAGTAAGGTGTAATCTGATTGATTGAATTGAATGATTTCAATCTCTCTATATATCTTGAAATACTGAATGGTCACATGTCTTTGTCTTGAATAGCCATCTTGATTCTAAATTATGCTTGCTTACTAATCGCACCATTTAATTATCTGTTGACTTATATACAAGGGCTCCTCATTAAATAACCACAAACCTAATATTTGTTAACACCGTATCTGCTGGTTGACTAATCTTATTGTCTCCTTTAATTATTGCTTCTGGGACATAAATGTTTACATAATTAGTCACTTATATAATAATCTCTTTAAATCAACATTAGATGCCGACTCCATATTCAAATGCTTCTGATAATTATCAGCGGTGTATACTTGAACAGGCCCATGTAGTATCGCACCAATGCGACGATTCTTTATTCATTGATAATTTGATCGATGGTACCCTTTATTGATGTGGTCATCAATACTTTAATGTTCCTCCGTTACCGGTGTTTACGTTTGTTTATATCATCACTAAATGGATATTGCTTTTGTGCTTTATCCTTAGTCAATGCTTAGGTGTTATTCCTTAGCTTTGGGATGTTGTTCCTCCTAACTCAGGCTTCAATGATAGTCACCGCTAATGGATTTATCATCGTGTCTTCTTGAGGCCGCTGACTTTATGTCTCATACTGGAGACGTCTCCATTGACTATACCAACTTAGTGCTGACCCTTCTTTTGTGGAGTCATCCTTCATCGTTATTATGTCGTCATTAGATGCTCATTTGATAACCTTGGCAACGCGACTTAGTTCCCTTGATGATATGTAGATAGCTCATTTCTGATTAATGGTGCTTATTGATTGACTAAGCTCCCTTTGATAGTTGTTGGATTATTACTCCAACTTGTGGTGATGCAGTTGTTTGATTGATGCCTGTTGTGTATGTGATATCTTTAATTGATATATATTAGTCTCATCACTTCTTCATGATCTATAGATTCCTTATTGCACTTTTGTCTCTTTTGAGACTTCACAAAATTGAAATGTTTGGTCACTAGGATGGGGACATTACATTCTTCTCCTCTTGGAAAAATGCTTTCCCACAAGCATTCTTAAATTGTCATGATGATTCTTGGATCCCAAGTAAATATGTAAAATGATTCAACATACATCGATTGCTCCATGTAGATGTCAGTGAACTCATTATGTAATTCACTCATCAAGTAGACTTCCAAGTCCCAAAGGTTAGAGTACCAATGGTTCTCAATGTAGTTAGGTCGATTATCCAAAAGAATGGTCTTGGAATGTTCATCCTTAAGGCGAGTCACCCATTGCGGCATGGACTCTTTACTAGGATGTCCGATGATAATCTTAAGCTTATATCCCTTATTGAATGTTTGACATTCATTAACCTTTGAGCTCTAACTAAAAATTGCATTCCAAATCATCCTTATTTGTGTGCCATCACGCAGATGCTTCGTGTTGTAACGTAATCATACATCGCCCCATTGCAAATGGGGACCCTCATTTTTTTTTGCTTTTTAGGGTTTTGTTTAAGTGTTTTTGTTCCAGTCTTCGATCTCTTGCCAATGTGAGGTTTAGGAGTTCATTCCAAGTTTAAGAGTGTCATAAAAAAGTAAAAGAGAGAAAGCATGACCAAATGTGTATTCTGATGCCACAAAGGTGTTCAGAAGGGCCAAGGGACAAAGATCGACATTGGTTGAGGTCAATTCTGACGGCTCCTGCTTTTTAGGAAAACTTGTTTTTTTTTCCTGCTTTTTAGCTTTTTTCGAAAATTTCTATTTTTTGGCATTTTGGGGCCAATCTGGGAACCTACTTTTTGTTTTCTTTTTCTAAATTTAGAAAGTTAACTTTTTTTTTTTCTTTTTTTAAAAATTTCTATTTTTAGAAGTTTCTATTTTGGGAAGGCCAAAAGTTGTGAAATCGCCCAAGTGTAAAATTCTTGTTTTCAACTTCAAATTCGTCTAGGATTTTGTGAAAAAAGCTAAGTTACAGGACTCTGCAAGTCCAGAGACGAGTTGGGCAAAATGGGTTTTTCTGCCCCTGGACTCGGACTTGGCCGAGTCAAACCGAGTCTAGGCTGACTCGCCGAGTCAGCCAGATTCGACTGACTCACCGAGACCTGAGCCTAGGACTCGACCGCGACACTCAATGACTAAAAGTGAAAATTAACAATTATTTTAAAGTTTTGCTTTGACTTTTTTATGTTTATTGCCTTCTCTAAAACCTAAAAGGAGCATTCATTCATTTGCAAACACAAGGAAGAGTGTAAAAAGGGATGAGAGAAGAATATTGGGTTCTAGAGAATAGACAAGTTGGCAGTGAAAAGGGTAAATGATCTTGTGTTTGTTCATTACAACCTTCGCCTCCGTCACAGACAGATCTTGGGCGACGACACATCTATCGTTTTAGAGGAGGTTGATCCACAGGTAGAGTGAAACACAGAGGTTGATGATTCTGTCTTCATTGATGAGGTGGATTGAGAGGCAGAGGCAGTAGCGATAGCAGTGGAGGCTAGAGCGCAAGGAGACCCATTGGAAGACCCTGAGCCTGCGAGTGAGGATGAGAACGTGGATGTCACTGAGGCTGAGCCTCAGACACAGGCAGAGAAAATGGTTGTAGAATCTTCCACGACCTATCTTAGGCGTACACGTAGGAAGTTTGCAGGGCGACTAGTCACTGATATAGGCTACTTTGAGCCTTACTCGTCTAGGCTCTAGCTTTTATTTTGATATATGTTTTGAACTTTCGATTCCATGGATTTCATATTCCATGAATATTGTAGACATTTGATAGTGATACTATTTATATTTCTAGTGTGTTATTTAGTTTTACTCATTTCCTTCAGAAAGTCGCATTTATACTTATGTGATCAATGTAAACTTGTGTATGTGTGCAAAGTAGCCTCTATTTATCTCAATTATTGTGTCTTTGATGTTAATTTATTAAATGTCGCATGAAAAAGGTTTTAAATCCTTAAAAATCTTTGAATTTCTTGGGTTTTTCATTTTCTGAGTCCTTGCCAAGTTTTTGTCGAGTCTGAACGCTGAGTCTGATTCCAAGTTTGAAAGCAGCTTTCCAAGTTCGAGGCGAGTCCGTGTCTTGTAACTATGGAAAAAAACATAAAAAGTGGTGAAATGTTCTGGATTTCAAAACAAGGAAAAGCATTCAAAATTGTGGAAATTTTTGGAAAGTCGTTGCATTATCAAATTTATCTTGGAAAAGTCAAGAAAAGCTATGGAAAAGAACACTGATGGAAGTGTGTTGATTATTAAAATTTGGCTGTCTGAAAATTTTTAGGATCTTCCAAAATCCAAAATCTCCATTATAATTCCTGGAGATCTGAAACCACTCTCAAACATCCTGAGAGTATTTATATAAAATATAACTTGAAGTATAAGAAAGTTCTTATACTTAAATGTTATATTTTATATAAAAATTCCCCCCTAAGAGAGAAATTCCTCAAAGTCCGTTCACACATGAAAATTCTAGAATAAAGCATGAATGGATCGACTTGAAAGGTTCTAGAAGAAAGCAAGATAGAGATTGACTTGAAAAGTTCTAGAGGAAAGTAGGATAGAGGCTGACACATAAGGGAGATTCTAGAAGAAAGCCAAGAGATTGCCATGAAAGGAAAAGAAAAACAAGTTTTTTTCAAATAAAGCTTCTCTAATAGAAATCAACCAAGTTCAATAAAGGAAAGAAATTAAAAAACAAAACAAAAAAGAAAGCAAGTCGATCCCTTCTTGATACCATCATTTCCTATAAATACAAGAGCTTGGCATTGTATTCATTGACAAATAGGATATTGCAGCACTGGAGTTAGCAGTACTTTTCAGATTTCAGAGTAAGGTAGAGATTTCGAGTGATTTTCAGATTGAATTCCATGCTTATTGATGATCATTCCTTGGAATTTTCATGTTTTTTGATGAATTTCCATTCAAAATTCAAAATTTTCTTTCAAGATTAGAGGTGATTTTCAGGATTTCTTGAGAATTTTCAGAGGGTTTTCTATTCTAATTGACAGGTTCTAACAAGTTTATGCAGATTTGAAGGAGATTTTCATTCCAAATTCAAGATTTCAATCTGAAAATTCTCAGAATTGGGGCAGATTCAATGTTTTCATTCTTGCTTTTTCATACTTTCAGTCGTAATTCTTAATTGAAAATTCAAATTTCAAAGGATTGAAGATGAATTTTGGATGTAGGAATGCAAAGTGAAATCGGAATAAGATTTAATTAGATTTAAAATTCTATACTTTGCATTCTTAAATTTCATGCCCTCTCCCAACTGTAAAGAGCCTGCCTGGCTCTAACCCTCAATTTGACTACAAGAAATTCTTTAAGTCTGGAATTCTGATTTCTTTTAATTTTTTCAGCAATACATATATAGTTTCTTGTGTTTTCCAAACAATTGAAATGCATCACAAACAACTTAACTCAAATAGCTATACATATTCCATTCGAAATCTATAATTCACCTTTCCACTCTAATTGAAAAATCTTTGTAATATGTAATAATTACATTCATGAAAGAAATCATTAAATTAAAATAAAAACCTGCAAATGCTCTCCACGCTTTCATACTAACTGGCCGCAGCCCCAACAAGTGATAGTGGCTGCTAAGTTGACTGGCCGTGGTTGAAGAAGAGAGGACGACTGCCAATAATAACTGTCCACGCCCAACAATGAGCTGATATCAAACCCTTACGCAATACAAATTCACTCCTCATTAATCACACTCTCAACCACTGAATGTAGCTGAATATGATGCACAATTCGCTGGAATATTTCACCAACTCAAGGTGCTGATTACTGTAAAGAAAATACAATTCTTTCAGCATACAAATACTCAAACCCTTGAACTTCTCCCAAACTCTAACCATATTTTTTCATGAATGAATGAATAGCATAATGAATAATTCATTCGGTTTCTTCTCCATGTCTTTTATAATCTCCCCACAAGAAATTGAACCCTAGCTTCTTAATCACACATTTCACTTACATAAAGACTGCTTTATGTGCACATTTGAAATAGAATAAACTATTATATTTCTTTCCACTTTAATGATGAAAAGAGACCCTTTCATTAAAATAACAATATTCTGACACAAGGTCCCTATTTTATGAGTTTAGGATTTAAAACTTCTCAACCCGGTTCCAACGAGCTATAACACTAAGATGCCCAAAATACAATCCCAATAAAAATAGCAACCTTAGCTGATTTAATTAAATAATAATCATGATTCACCTGTCTTGCGAAAACAACTGAGGAAGCATTAGAATCAAAATCTTACAGCACAAGAGTGATCCTGATGTTGAAATATGATGAATGAACCTAACGGGGTGACTTAATAAAAATAGATGCTCCCTCCAAGAATCTTGGAGCCCAAACCGGAAGCCAAAAATAAAATCTGAGAGCATCATATAACTCCTCTAAATCATTTGAGCTTTGTGGAACCAACTGTTGACTTACTATAAATAGTAAGTCCCTCAAAACGGGGCCACAACCCACAATAGGGTCCTCTAATCACCAATATTAGCCTACAAGGACCCAATGATAGGCTAAATCCTCTAACTCCAAAGCTCACTCAAAATGGGGACATTACACTAACTTAGAATTTCTTATCTTTTTAGGAAAATGCAGTGAAGAAATTTCTCAAACCTAGTTGATGTCTACCTCAATTTGGAAGGAAAATCAAGAGGAAAATCAAGAAGAAATTCAAGAGGAAATTCAAGAGCAAACCAAGAGGAAAGCAAGAGGAGATAGACTTTGAAAGTCTAGAGGAAAGCAATAAAAAATTTGTAAGTGTTTGAAAATCCTTATTTCAACACAAAGTTTTCCTTGAAGAGATAGAAAAGTGTTTAAGGCATGGAAATTTTGCTAAGGCATGGATATTTTCACAAGTTGACAAAAAGTTTTCTCCAACATGAAAAATTCATCTAAGGCATTGCAAAATCCTCATCAAGGCATGAAGCTTGCTCATGGAAAATTCCTGTTTCCAAGCCAAGTCCACCCAGCCTAGAGGATGATTGCAAATTTGGCTAAGTGTTGAGAAAATTCCTCAATCCAAGAGAAGTTTGATCATGAAGAATGTGAAGAATTCTTAAAGCATAATGAAGTCTGTCCATGGAGCGTGTTGGAAATTCCTCAAGTATCATCAAAAGTTCGCTATGGAGAGAGAAATTTCAAGGGAGAAAATTTGGTTAAGTCAAGGAAATTCCTTGATCTATAGTGAACTCCACCTAAGTAGAAAAATTCCAATCCATGGAAAGTTGTGAAGAATTCCTGAAAACCTCAATGGAAAGTTGTGAAAAATTCTTGATTTCAAACAAGGAAAGTTGTTGGAAATCCACAAGCACAATCAAAGTCCTCCCATCTTAGGATGACTTCAAATTGCCTATGCATGGGAAATTTATTGAAAATCAAACTTGAAAGTGCATTTCCAAGGACTGGACATCTTCATTTCCAAAATTCATAAGGCCATTTCAAGATTAAAGACAAAGATGAAGGATATGCTACAACAACCTTGGATTTCCAAAGATCAAGATCAAAGGAAGGAATTCAAATGTGTGATGAGCCTGACTGGCTCTGTATATTGAATCCATTGAAAATTCTATCTTTTTCTGATTAAGCTAATATTTGAATTTCTCTGAATGTTTATTTCAATCAATTTTCATATCCTTTTGGAATCCATAGCAATCATAAATTTTAGGAGACAATGTATTTCAATAATAAATCTGTAGTTTTGATTTATTTCAAATACATTAACTATTTTATTCAGACGAAACATTACAGCTCTTAATAGCAATTTACTCATTTGTTTAAAAAAAACTAGTAAATGAACCTGGCTTATTTCCGCAATCTATAATGCTGGCTGCGGTTGACTGTGTTCTTGATGACTGCAGGTTGACGTCCCACCTCAGTGACTGCTAGTTGACGTGGGACTTGATAGCAGTTTGCAAACGCCACCTGCGTGACTTCTGTTGATACTTTGTGGCGCTTGATGGCGATAAACTGGTACCCGTGATGCTAAAGGATTTCCTGTATCAATGCGGCAACCTTTCCTCCTGCCGCGACTGGTCTCCACAACTCTAAATCCTCACGCGTTATCTCCTTAGCCTACGCTGAGATCTCAATCAGACCCGACCTTAATACAATCAAGGCGCTGATGCAAAGGAACGGTTTCAGCATCCATTTATTGAATTCCGCCTTCTTCCCTTCCACATTCGAAGCAATATGACCTCTTAGACAGGTCTCAGTTCAACTGTAAACCAGAAATCAGATGTTTCTTCAACGTATACAACAGCCCGATGAAGAAATGATTGATCATACAACAACGATCAATCGGAGATTAGTTCCAAGAAGAATCAGTCTTTTGTAACTAATTTGACCCTTTTAAATCAGCAAGGGCTCAGATAATTGAGATAATTCTGCAGACCAAGTTTGTATAAAATATAATCGATGATCAACTTCACATGAGCTCGAATATATAACTCCTCGGATGCAAGAGTTTCCAAAAATCATCACTAGTTAACCATTCTTAAAAATGTCAACTTCTAAAAGCATTATAATAATAAAGTATTATAATTATAATAGCGTAATCATTTTATTAATTAATAACATATTGTTATTAATTAATAATTAAATATCAATTATTCTTCTGATGTTGATTCCTGCATCCACTGCTGTAATAGCTGATCAACCTGGTCCTCAACTGCCCTGCTAGAAATAGTAACTGACCTCCAACTAACTTACTATAAATAGTAAGTCCAGAAATAGTAAGTCCAGAAATAGAATCTGAACGCTAAGACCCTCAAATCATTCTGTCAACTCATGAGGGTCGCGCTGATGAGCTGACCATATTTAGGTTCCCAGAACCTGCTAATTCGGGGACATCACAGTCCGCCCTCCCTGAAATTGCTTGTCCTCAAGCAATCGCAATCCAGGGTGCTGCATAACATCCTCGGGTTCCCAAGTAGCATCCTCGTCAGGTAACCCCTGCCATTTGACCAAATATTCCCAGATAGTCCTCTGGCGCAACCGTCTCTCACGTACATCCAAAATGGCCTCTGGTATCAATTCCAGTTTCCCCTCATCATCCAGGGGTGGTAATACAGCAGAAGGAGTCATAGTTCGGCCTAGGGCTTCCTTAAGACGCGAAACATGAAACACTATGTGTACTCTGCTGTCCTCAGGTAATTCCAGCTCATAAGCCACCTCTCCGACATGTCGAACCACTCGAAATGGCCCATAATACCATGGCTTGAGCTTTTTCGCCCCACTCTTCTTGATAGAAGACTGCCTATAAGGCTGCAGCATCAGATAAACCATGTCACCAACCTCAAAAGAGCGAGCTATCCTCTTTTGATCCACATACTGTTTCTGCAGATTCTGTGCTCTCTGAATATTGTCCTTTAATGCCCTCATAATATCCTGACTATCTTGCAATAACTCCCTTGCACTGGGCACCCTGCTGTCACTGCACAGTAAATCCACAAAAGTCGGGGGATCATAACCATACAAGGCACGGAAAGGCGACATCTGTATGGTTATGTGAAACGTGGAGTTATAACAATACTCGCACATATGTATCCACTTAACCCAAGCCCTCTGCTGTGATGAGACATAATTCCGCAGATAGCCTTCCACCCATTTGTTGACAATCTCTGTCTGTCCGTCAGTCTACGGATGATAACTGGTACTCGGTGTCAACTCTGTACCGCATAACCTGAAGATCTCTTGCCAGAAGTGGCGCATAAAGCGACTGTCTCGGTCACTCACAATGTTCTGGGGTAAGCCATGCATCCTAAACACCTCCCGAAAAAATAACTCTCCGAGCTACACTGCGGAATAAGTAGTGGTGATGGAGAAAAAATGTGCGTACTTCGTGAGCCTGTCCACCACCACGAAAATGCAATCCCGCCCTTGGGCTTTGGGTAACCCCACAATGAAGTCCATAGAAATACTCTCCCAATTCCGCTCAGGGATGGGAAGTGGCTGTAACAACCTGGCGGGGTAAGTGTGCTCTTGTTTGTTTTGCTGACAAACAGAGCATTCGCGAACATATCGCTGAACATCTCCCTTCAGTCCCTTCCAAGTAAACCTCTCTCGAATTTGCCTGTAGGTTTTAAAGAAACCTGGATGACTTGCCATAGGTGTGTCATGGAAAGCCCGGAATATGATCTCACAGACCCCTGATCTTGCAACCTGAAAAATCCTCCCCTTATAAATGATCAACTCATCCACAAGAGAAAATCTATCATCCTGAATACTGCCATCAATAAAGCCTGTTGCCCATGTATCCCTGACATACTCAGCTAAGATCAAATGCCTCCAAGCCTCGGAGATCTCGGTAAGTGAGCACAGGTGGGGTCTCTGTGAAAGAGCATCGGCCACCACATTATGGGTCCCTTTGATATAGGTAATATCAAAGTCGTATGACTGCAGCTTGCTCACCCATTTCTGTTGCCTCTCATTGAGGTCCCGCTGCCCAAGAAAATGTTTCAGACTATTATGGTCTGTTTTGATACAGAATTTACTCCCCACCAAGTACTGTCTGAATTTGGCCAAAGCATGCATAATGGCCAACATTTCCTTATCGTACACCCTGAATGCTCTCTCCGGACCACGTAGTTTTCGACTCTCGAGAACAATGGGATGGCGATCCTGGGATAATACTGCTTCTATACCCTCTTCTGATGCATCGCCATGTAAATCAAAAGGCCTCGAAAAATCTGGTAGTGCCAAGACCGGACAAGTAGTCATAATAGTCTTGAACCTCTCAAAGCACTCCTGCGCCTGAGTGGTCCACTGAAAAACACCCTTACGTGTCAAATCTGTAAGAGGAGCAGCATGACGAGAGAAACCTGCCACAAATCTGCGGTAGAAAGCACATAACCCAATAAACCCCCTCAATTGTGTCAGGGTCTCTGGCGTGGGCCAATCTAAGATGGCGCGGACCTTATCAGGATCCATACACACACCATCAACGCTAATGATATGTCCTAAGTAGAGTAGCTCTGTCATTCCCAAAGCACACTTAGATTCCTTGGCATATAAGGAATCCCTTTCCAATATACTCAACACTGTACCGAGGTGTGCAACATGGTCATCCCAAGTCTTACTGTAGACCAGGATGTCATCAAAGAAAACCAACACAAATCTCCTCAGCTGGCTGTGGAACACCCTGTTCATTGTGGACTGGAAGGTAGCTGGGGCATTTGTCAAACCGAACGGCATGACAAGAAACTCAAAGTGTCCACAGTGACATCTGAAAGCTGTCTTCTCGATGTCCTGTTCCCTGACTCGGATCTGATGGTATCTGGATCTCAAATCTATCTTTGAGAAAAACTGTGCCCCATGCAACTCATCTATCAGCTCGTCAATCCGAGGAATGGGATACCGATTCTTGATGGTCTTCCTGTTCAGCATCTGATAATCTATACACATACGCAGGGTGCCGTCTTTCTTCTTCATCAAAACAACCGAAGAAGCAAAGGGGGACTTACTCGGCTGAATGTGTCCCATCTCCAGCAGTTCCTGTATTGTTTTTTCTATTTCATCTTTCAGCCGCTTCGGATGCCGATACGGGGTGATCATAATGGGCTTGGTGCCCTCCCCCAACTCTATGATATGCTTAGTGCCCCTATCCGGAGGTCTACCCAAAGGTAAGTCTCTAAACACCTTATCGTGTTTAGTCCTCAGCTGTTGAATGTCAGGGTGATATGTGAATTTATCTGCATGGTCTAATGATGGCATCAACCTACACTCTACTGCCCAGTCTACCTCATTCTCATGACGTACTAAATGCTGCATCCGCCTGAGTGAAATCTGCTTGAGCCCTTCCTCTCTGATGGCCTTAAGTACCTGTGGTTTCCCCTCTGACATAAACCTTATCTCCATCCTTTCTGTACTGATGTAGATGTCCTTAATAGTATGTAACCAAGCCATCCCTAAAACCAATTCTGTACCACCCATATCCACTACGTAGAAGTCTGCCTTAAAGGCATAAGTCCCCAGTTTGACTGGTAAATCAGCCACCATCGTGTTACACTTCAGAGTGTAACCATCTGCTACTTGTACTCTCAATCTTGCGAAATCCTCTGTCTGGATACCCCTGCGAGTCACCAAACGAGAGTCAATAAAATTATGCGTGGCTCCAGTATCAAAAAGAGCAATCACCCTCTGTCCAGCCAGTAGACCATGTAATATGAAATCCCCCTCTTTCTTCATGCTGGATAGATATGCCACCTTGAGGTGTGACGTATCACCCTCATCCTCTGTATACCCCTCAGCTCCCTGAATGCCTTGTCCCTCATCAGTCAACTCCTTTGTGTACTCAGGAACATCCTTGTCATCGTAAAACCACTCCATCATCCTGTGCTTACCCTGGGGTTTCATAGGACAATTGCGAGTAACATCATACGACCCCCGACAAAAAAAACAAAGTTTCTTCCTCCTTAAATCATTAAGTGTTTCTTGATCTAAGGGCGCTGCCATAGGACGTTTAGGGTCTGCTTTTTCTTCCCTTCTTGGGGCTGTCCTATCATAAGGTGGTCCTGAAGGTCTTGCAGCAAACTGTCTCTTGGGTGCAGAAGCCTCGAGATCTCTAGCCTTCTTCATGGCCTCATGCAATGATAGGGGATCTAGGGATTTAACCCATCCTCGTAGTGGTTCAACTAGTCCCTCTAGGAATAGCATCACCCTCCTCTGCTCTGAGATGTCGTACACCATCACTGATATGCGCTGAAACTCACTAATGTAGGCCTCTAGGTTGGCCGTCTTTCGTAACTGAGCCAACTCTCTAAAATAGACCTCGGGGTCTTTCCTGTTGAAGTGCTCAATCAGTCTATCCACAAACTCCTGATAGACAGTAATCTGGTCATGATGTAATGACCTCAGTTCGTGGTACCATACCACCAGTCACGTACAATTCCATCTAAGTGTAAAACTGCAAATCTAATAGCATCTATCTCGGTCATCGGACGCAGTGCAAGGTAGGTATCGAGCTTGTGGATCCAAGCTCTAGCAGTGACCCTACCGCTGCCATCAAAGTGTGCTAGCGTCATCTTGCTAGCTACCTGTCTCAGATCATTATTTCCCATCCTCTGCCTGTCTTGTGTAGGTCTTCCCCTAGCATGTTCTTGTTTCTGAGTCAGATATCGGTCAAAATTTAATTTTTATTTCAAGGCTGGAGGAAGGGCATCCCATTCGGCATAGTGTGAGACTATGTCGTCAGCAAAAGGGGCACTCTCATCAACACTGGCTGTGTCAGTCTTTGGCCTCATAAATCTGGGCCCTTGGGGCTTGAACTGATCTTTCCTATCATCTGCCCTGTCAGCTCTATCATGTCTCGGGGTCCGAGGCTCATAATCTCTGTGCCGGTCATCAACCCGTGACCGGTGTGATGCGACAGAAGCATCACGTGATCTCTCCCTGCTCTGACCTCTAGGAAGAATGATCCGTCTCAATGTGTCAGAAAGTTCATGTAATACATCAGCTACATGATGCTGGCCTGCGGCTAAGTTCCTGAATGTTTCCCTAGCCTCTCTGTCTATATCTGCTTTAGTGTGCCCGCCACCTAGCATCGTGCCAAGCTGGATATATGGATCATCCACGTTTGGTGGAGGCGAATGGCCTCACCTATAATAATATCTGCCAGGAATGAATCTCCTGTCGTCTGTCATAAATAATTCTCCAAATAATAATAAAAATTAATGAACCCGATTTCCCTGCAGGCTGGCAGGAAACCGCTCTAATACCACTGTGATGAGCCTGGCTGGCTCTGTATATTGAATCCACTGAAAATTCTATCTTTTTCTGATTAAGCTAATATTAGAATTTCGCTGAATGTTTATTTCAATCAATTTTCATATCCTTTTGGAATCCATAGCAATCATAAATTTTAGGAGACAATGTATTTCAATAATAAATCTGTAGTTTTGATTTATTTCAAATACATTAACTATTTTATTTAGACGAAACATTACAGCTCTTAATAGAAATTTACTTATTTGTTTAAAAAAACTAGTAAATGAACCTGGCTTATTTATGCAATCTATAATGCTGGCTACAGTTGACTGTCTTCTTGATGACTGTGGGTTGACGTCCCACCTCAGTGACTGCTAGTTGACGTGGGACTTGATAGCAGTCTGCAAACGCCACCCGCTTGACTTCTGTTGATACTTTGTGGCGCTTGATGGCGATAAACTGGTAGTTGCGATGCTAAAGGATTTCCTGTATCAATGCAGCAGCCTTTCCTCCTGCCGTGATTGGTCTCCACAGCTCTAAACCCTCATGCGTTAGCTCCTTAGCCTACGCTGAGATCTTCAATCAGACCCGACCTTAATACAATCAAGGCGCTGATACAAAGGAACGGTTTCAACATCCATTTATTGAATTCCGCCTTCTTCCCTTCCACATTCGAAGCAATATGACCTCTTAGGCAGGTCTCAGTTCAACTGTAAACCAAAAATCAGATGTTTCTTCAACGTATACAACAGCCCGATGAAGAAATGATTGATCATACAACAACGATCAATCGGAGATTAGTTCCAAGAAGAATCAGTCTTCTGTAACTAATTTGACCCTTTTAAATCAGCAAGGGCTCAAATAATTGAGATAATTCTCCAGACCAAGTTTTTATAAAATATAATCGATGATCAACTTCACAAATGAGCTCAAATATATAACTCCTTGGATGCAAGAGTTTCCAAAAATCATCACTAGTTAACCATTCTTAAAAATGTCAACTTCTTAAAGCATTATAATAATAAAGTATTATTATTATAATAACATAATCATTTTATTAATTAATAACATATTGTTATTAATTAATAATTAAATATCAATTATTCTTCTAATGTTGATTCCTGCATCCACTGCTGTAACAACTGATCAACCTGGTCCTCAACTGCCCTGCCAGAAATAGTAACTGACCTCTAACTGACTTACTATAAATAGTAAGTCCAGAAATAGAATCTGAACGCTAAGACCCTCAAATCATTCTGTCAACTTACGAGGGTCGCGCTGATGAGCTGACCATATTTAGGTTCCCAGAACCTGCTAATTCGGGGACATCACAAAATGGTATAAGAAAAGATGACATTCACAGATGAGAAAAACAAACACAACCAAAGACTTCATCACCTACGAAGAATTTCAAGACAAAAAGAAGGATGGATGGACAAGGGAAGATTTCAAAGACATCCTTCAGATTTCAAAGTTCACACTAGGAAGTCCAAAATCCTAGATCGAAGAAGAACATTCAAAAATGAGAAAACGCCAAGTTCAAGAAGGTTTAAAGATGATACAATTTGGGAATATTTTTCCAAAATCTCAAATTCCCAAAATTGAAGAAGAATTATTCAAGGCCAAAGAGATAAGCATGCTGAGGTGGGAACCACCTTCATGAGAAGGTGTCCAAGTTTAGTGAACATGATCTTTTCTTCCATCAGGATAAGGGACGTTTTCTTCTAGAAGAAAGCATTTGATGAGTTGTTTATTTTTCATTGGTTTTCATTACATAAGCATTGCAAACCCTAATTAGGGTACAATTGTCTTAATCTTGGCCGTCAGTCTTAAATTGATCTAGGCCCTTCATTTGTTTTTGAACTCCTATATAACCCCCACACCTCTCATTTGTAAAGGAGAGATTCAAAGATTGTTGCATAAAAACTACTTAAGTAAATTCATTGCTCAGTTGTTGGTGAATTTAAATATCTTTTGCAAGTTGCATGGTTTATGTCTCTCACTTAGAGTAGATTTATTTTCAGAGTAGATTTATTTTCCAAGTTGTAAGATTGAATGAAGGATTTGATGGGAAAGCTTTATGTGGAATGAATATGTTCATACCTTTTATAGTTGGATGGTTTTCAATTATTTTGCAAGGTTAGTCTAAACGTTTGAAATATACTTAACTTCTATTGTGAAAATCTTTTGAAATACCTCAGAAGATAACACCGTTCTTGTGGACTTGTTGAATTTGGCAAAGCAAGGATAGGTTTTAGCTTCCACTTCTGCAACCTTGCCTCCCAAGTTCGTAGGATTAGTTCATAGAATTAGGTAAGGGTTAGAATTATTTCCTCAAACTCTCCTCTTTTGAAATTTGTTTTAGAAATCTTCGTAAGTTTTAAACCCAAAAAATCCAAAAAAAAAGAAAAAAGAAATTCAAAAGTTCAATGATAAAATCTTGAATAACCACGTAAGTTCCCTTGGAAGTTTTCAGCAAATCATCCTACCACGAGAGTCTATCCCGAACAACAAAAATCACACGTATTTGGAACCTTGGAGTCAACCTTTGTGATCACACAGTTCGTCTGTTTAGCACATTGGAGACTTTGTTCAAGAGAGGATAGAGTACCCTTGGTATTTTATTCTGTGTTGTCTGTGTGATAAAACACACACCAACACTTCGTTATTCTGATTTCAACAATCTGACTGGCATTTCCAAGCTATAAATGCCTCTTTGGAAATCTTGGGAAGTGTTTAATGCCTAAACTCACTGACTCAATCTTTGTTGATGATAAAAGAACATTGTTCAACCATAAAACCAAACTCTTAACACCTTTCCTCATTAATTCAAGAGGATAATCACCGTTGTTCCAACTTCTTGTAATCATGAATGACTTAGAAAGTTGGTAGATGTTACTATCCCATGTGATGGAGGAAATCTGAATGACTACCCTTTTTGAACTTAGAGATGTCACAATGTTCAATTGGCCTTCCATTGTTGTTACCTTAATTGGAACATAATCGTAGTCATAACTGTTTTGCATAAGATATATGTGGGGTGTAACTTCTCCTTGCTATAAAACTCAATCATTCATTTCTTGACCTTTACTCCAAAGAAGGAATCTTTTGTTGAACTTCACCCTTTTGTAGTTTGAATGGCGAATGTTTAGCGACGACATTGTTAGGGCTTGGCATATTATTCCAAAGTTCAAACAGATCTCCATACTTCCTTGATTGAAGATGCATTGGGATCCAAAAATTTGTTTTCATCTTCGTCTTTGTGTGATCTCAAAATGGCCTCTTTATTTACTTCATAGAGTGGGTTGTCATAAATCTTGTCCACTTCAACTTCAAACAAGGGGTTATGAATAAGTTTAAATTTATCCTTGTTCTAAAGACTAAGCTTTACTTTATAAGGATTTGGGGTTCCAAAACTTGTAGATGTTCCTCTATTTTTATTTACCATTTGTATTTCATCTTTCCATACCCTCTAATGTCAACTTCCCTTGTTTATCAACTTCAAGATGATGATGTGGGACACACGAAGTGAATTTTGGTTTACTTGTACTAGAAGCATTATTCATCTCATTTACAACTATGGAAGAAAGAGAGTTGTGGTTGATATCCTTGAACAATTTCACATAACCCGAATTGTGATCCCTTACTTTAATTTTTATTATGTCATCCTTTGTGCATGATCCTTGCGACGATGTGAGGTCATCCTCATCATCCTTATGAATTCATGTACTTAATTTATTTGTGATACATGATTAGTCAATAGCCTCCTTTCCCTTGCACTAGTGGCTTCTTGAAATAACCTTGTGGTGCTTGATGATTGTTAAGTTTTAGGATAGCTGAAAATGTAATAGCACTCTATGTTGTATGTGTTTTCCAAATGCAGCAATCTCTCTTTCATTTATATTGAGAATGAGGATAGGAGAGACATGTCCCTTCATGGGACATGTCTATTCATTATTATGAGATTAATATAATGACAATTGATTATGTAACTACATAAACACACACACACACACATGTAATATCTCTGAATCACTATTATATTAATTTCTCCTAATACTATTTTAGATATATATCTATATATATTATCCTATGTTACCCGGGGACGCGTTTCCTGCCCTTAGCCTGGGGTTTTGGAAACGGGGACGGTTTCGGGGACGGGGGGACGGCAGGAAACGTTTCCCAGCCGTCCCCACCTAGGCAAAAAATTAGGAAACGCGTCCCCTAAAATGGGAAACGGTCAACGGGTTTCGGAAACCCGT
>MU225550.1:380661-392698 GCA_018584345.1 Thuja plicata
GCAAATGATGAATTCAAACCCTTATTCCAAACAAATGCAAACCCTCCAATCAATTCTCAATGAATTCCAACATGAAATGGCTGAGTACCATCTCCAACAATGCAACCCTTCAGTAGATATTTCACTAGCTCAGTTATGCCAATCTAGGGGAGTTATTGTTCCCAAATATCAAATAGTATTTGCAGACC
The DNA here is from genome assembly GCA_018584345.1 of Thuja plicata. NCBI lineage: Eukaryota > Viridiplantae > Streptophyta > Pinopsida > Cupressales > Cupressaceae > Thuja > Thuja plicata. The sequence goes on from MU225550.1 coordinate 380,850, forward strand.
AAAGGACTACAAATTGCTCCACAATGGAAGAAGTAGAAGAAATCCAAAATCCAAGCATGTCCAAATGGATGCCCAAGCCCCCTATTTATTCACTTTCTTGATAAGTTGCTAGAACTTCTAGAAGTCTCCAATTATAAAATCATATTATAATGCACTTTATAATAAAATAACATTATAAAATAAAAAGTGCAATCTCAACTTAAAATTATAACATTCGGGCCCCGCATAACACATGATAATAAAATATAAGCTCAACTTCACTTTTCCAAGAGCAAATATGACCTCTGATCTCCAGCAATGACTCTCTCCGAAACATTTGCCTATGAGAGTCGATGATAGGCAAATCCGCCATGAAAGAACATGTCCCTAAAAAGGGGACATGACAATATATATATATATATATACACACACACATGTAATATTTTTGAATCATTATTATATTAATTTCTCCTAATACTATTTTAGATATATATCTATATATTATATATCTCACATAATAAAATATATATATATATATATATATATATATATATTCAATAGTCTCATAGCATTTATCCGACAGAAGCTACAAAACATCAACAATGATCATCACTTGCATTGATCTTTCCTAGGGTTTCGTGTCTTGCAATGTCACTTTCTTTCTTTGGCATAATCACTTCCAATGCCTTTGATAACATTTGTTGTGAGTGGTTGTGTGAGATTCTTGATGCAATTGTTGTTTTGCAATCATTCATCTTCTATTCTTTAAAGTGTTCATGCTTTCCATCTTCCCTTTTCAAGTCCAAGTGATGACTTCTTCACTCCTTAGGTCAATACTTAACCCTTAGCTCCACATAGTCATCTAAGTTCATGTCATGATGTAATCCACTTTTTACCCAATCTTGTCTAATTTGTTCATGTAGATTCATTGATGTTGGCTCACTGCTTTCTCGCTGTTCAACGTTTTGTGGGAATGTTGGTCTTGAACTAGGTGTAGCTACTTGCTGAGTTGGATTTTGAGTGATGATGGATTGATCTCCATTGATATTGCCTCCTTTCTTGCCTCTACTGTTTATTTGTTTTAGCACCCTCAATAGATGAGTAAGCTTTGCTGGAGTGTTATTATATCATTTTGATGGATTCATTCTATTATTAAGTTTGTATTGATCTTGAATGATCTTCAACTCCGCCCATTTGAAATGTCCTCGTAGGCTGGCAGGGTTACAAACTCTGATACCAATTGTAATGTCCCCTTTTTGGCTAACTTAGGAAATAGGGACAATTGCATTGCAAACTCAATTGCAATATACTAATTTACTTATAGTCCTACTTAACACTGTTAATGATACTCCTTATGTATAAGTTGACACGGGTCAGAAATAGGTGGAAATTGCTACGACAGTCCTTAAACAGTTGGTGGATTTCATACAGTGTGAGGAGGCTTGTGTGAAGTAAGTGGAGCACCACGAGTTGAAACCGAACTCGCGTGAGTAGGAGGAATGGGTTCAACAGTCCCAATTGCTGAGGTTTAATGTGTAGCCACTGTACATGGAGTGCTGAGATCAAGTACACCTGGCTGGAGGTCATCCGTAAGTGGTGATTGCTATTCTTGCATGAAATTATATTGTATTAAGTTTTACTGTTACAGATGGTGAATGTATTGGTTTGATATTTATGCTGGAAAGGGTTCATTTGAGATTGTCCATAAATTGTCATTATTGTTGTTACACTTAACTGGTTGAAAAATACACTCGTTTCATTCTGACCGACAAAGCAAAACTTCTCACACCAAACCATTTTGAAAAGCAAACACAGACAACCCTTGAGATTTAATATTTTATAAAGATGCAAATTGCAACTAGTTATGGATATACATAGTATCTACTTCAAATCAATACATAAACACAAATTATAGCCGAAGGAAATAACAAACTTAGATATATAAAATTATAAATATTGTCAAATGTATATAAAACTCATGGAATATAAAATCCATGACATCAAATGTTCCAAATATATATCGGAACAAAAACAAGTTTGTGGCTCAGCCTTAGCGTCAGAGGAGCTTGCATCTCTCCTACAAAGGTGTCTAAGGTAGGTCTTGGATGAATGAACAACCATAGTCTGTGCCTGTGAGATGCCACTCTTACAAATATCAGCTATGCTTGTTCTTGTGTCTGATCGTGCTGTATCCTCCTCTGTCATGGGCACAACCTCTACCTCTCTATTCGCCTGGTCAATCCACTAATGGTCCTCATTAGAAAAGATAGGATCGATAGACTCAGTGATCCACTCTGATTCTAGATCGACCTCCTCTAGCATGATTGGGCTGGAGTCACTGTCCATAATCTGTGTCGTTATAAGATGAAGGTTGTAATGAACAAATACTAGATCATTCAACCTCTCCATGGACAGTCTATTGTACCTTTTCGAGTGAATGGGCTCGAACATGCTCTAGTTGCGCTCACAACTCGTAGCGCTGCATGGATGTCTCAATATGTAGATGGCAATTCTCTAAAGGCTTGGTGTATTAGGCCCAAACATTTGCTACCATCTATCTGAGATAAGAAAAAGAAAAAAAAATCTGTCTCATTTCCAACTTAAAGACTAAATTATAAAATCAAATTATGCACTTAACATATATTTATACCTGGTTGCAATTCTATCCGAGCGACTTTGCACATTTGACTACCAAACAACTCCCCTTGTGCATTATCAAATGCCTCTATCTCGCGGAGTGTAGTCTTGATATCAGTATTACTATTACTAGTAGACATTCGCTCTACCATTGAATAGAGCCCAGTAAAACCTCCTCATCCGCCTTGAAATCAGGGCGGAAATGGTATCCAAATTGAGGTAATAAGCGGCTCCATGGATGGGCTTATGAAGTTGGAGGTCCCATCTCCTATCAATTATCGTCCAAATGGGATGACACTTACTCTCATCTCCTCCATTTACAGATTTAATGGCCTCCTTGGCCCTATCCATGCTCTCATATATGTAGCCCATAGCAGGCTTCACCCCATCAACAACTTGTAGGAGAACTACTAGGGGCTCAGTGACTTGCAAATATTGTGAAATGGTAACAATTAAGTGTGAATGAAAAATAAGCAAAATTGGAAAGCTGAAAACAAAAGAAAAATATGCATATAAATTAAAAGTAAATACTAAAACATAATGTAGAATTTATAAAAAAATTAGTCGCACAATCTCTGCACAAGGGGTCCAAAAACCCATTGAATAAAAAATGCAATTTCTCACATCAATCTCTACCATGGTTGTAGCATAGGTTGAGGAAGTCCATTCCTCACCAACAAACATGTGCCTCAAAGTTGCCTTTGACTACATCAAGGATTTTAATGTGATAAAATTTGAGGCGAATCTTGTGATACCAGGACGAGCCAACTCCTTTTTCCCCGTAAATTGCCTCATTTTGCTAAGGACCAATGTATGATTGTAGATAAATTTGCAGATGTTTTTTGCCTTATCACCACAAGCTTTGACCCATTTAGTCTTTCCATTATCATCCAATACGAGGTCAAGACAATGGGCCGCACATGGAGACCAAATTTTTTTTGGGTGCCTCCTTGAAAAGTCTACTTGCAACAACATAACTTGCTGCATTGTCCGTCACCACCTGCACCACATTTTCTTTCCCCACCTCACATATGACTTCCTCAATAGCCTCACATAAGTATGTGGCATTTTTGACATGTGAGGAAGCATCAATGGACTTCAAAAACATGGTGGATCCTGAAAATAAAGCGAAATAATGATCAATGATCAATCAATAAATCATAAATTACAAAATTCAAATATTAATCACTAAATTGAATTCAAATTATTCAATGCATTTAGGGAAGTAGAATGATCAATCACCTCTGTAGGAAACAAGAAAATTTAGGAGTGTCCTATTCCTCCTATTGATCCAACCATCTGTCATGATGGTGCAACCCTTTTTGCTCCAAAACACTCGTTGGTTCTCTAATTCAACTTTTATATCATGAACCATTTTTAACAAAAGTGGGCCACTTAACTCAGCATTAGTTAAAATATAGAGCAAAATTGCAACTATTGTACTTTGAAATCTGCTCAAATGGTAAGGATCGCAATTGGATTTGCAACCCATTCCATCGGTGACAATGTGAGAAAAATAGCTCAAAGACCAAACTACATCTGTTTACATATCCCCACTATAAATTTAACCACATGTTTGTCAATAACATGTACAAAAAGTACATAATCGCCATAGACACTTGCTTTTTTCCCACTTTGATATACAAGTGCAAAATGATAAAGAAAGTCAAGTGAAAAATGACAGGGTCAATGTCAAGGAGTTGTTGAGATGTGTTGAGTATAGGGCAATTTTGGATCGTGTTGACCCACTGACTTGCGAGGTTTTGGGTTGACTCTAAAAGTCACATAATTATTTTAGAAACCATTGTTAAGAAGTGAAAAGCCCAGAATGTAAGAACCCTTCACAAGCTCTAAGGGCTGAATTGTATTATCTCAATATTTGTTTTGAAAGTTTATAAGTTTTTGGGGGATTTTCAAGACTTTTAGAACAAAAAGCAAAGATACCATAATCTGAAATTCGGAAACAAATTGAAAGACTGCTACAATTTTGAATTTAATTCGCTGTAAATTGTCAAATACAATGAATGCTTATTTTTAATGAAAGTACTAGTAAAAAGCAAAATTTTAACGATAAAGAACCTAATTTTTATTCGTAGAATGCTGATATAAACTGGTATGCTCAAACATTGGATGCAAATGCGCTTTCAAACCTTCAAACCATTGGTCTCGACCCTCATGAATGTTTTTTGATTGTTTTCTTGCCAAATCACAACTTCTTGGGATTTGCGCCAATTTGCTTGCAGATTGCAAATTCTCTTTGTGGCTGCAACTTAGAATGATGACCAATCGCTGCAACTTATTCCTCCTTATTCTGCAATGTTAATACTGTCATCTTTCTCTCTGACTGCTGAAAAACCAATACTGTTGAAGCACAAACAAAGTCTCTGAATGAAACTCTGATATTCCAAATTCTCTGGATATTTCACCAGTTCAAATGGAGACACACAAAAGAACTATGTTCTCCAATGGTAGAAGCTGGAAACCTTTCTCACAGCTCAAGACAATTCAATGATCAAATAACAATAACAATGATTGCCTTCTCTTTTTTCCAATGCAAGCATAAATAAGCTCCAAAACCCTAAATCACAATTCTATCCTAAAGCTGCGATTTCTTTTCTTAAATTCATTGGAAAAATAATCATTAATTAAATTTAATGATTTAGACTTAGGAAACTCCCTTTAATATTTCACCCCCGATTAATAAATTCAATTGGCCACATTCGATGAGAAATTGACCCTTCACTTAAGTGATTTAATATAAAGTTATTTTAAAACTTTAATATTAAATCATTAATCATTAATTAATGCTGGATCCACTGAAAATGCTATATCACTCAAAACTGAGAATCTGGCTTTGCCGTTTGAAACAAGAGTCAGAGTAACTATTTCCTTGTGACCAAAATAATATTGCTAAACATAGCAACTGCTAAAAATAACAAACTCAACAAAAATGAAGTCTAAATCATCTCTCTCACCCAAATCAAAGGCACTAAGCCCTGCAGACGTCGAATCACTGGACAATCAGACTCTCTTGTGCTCAAGCTAACCCCCTATCCATCTCTATTAGCCTACGAGGGTCAAATGATAGGCTAACAATAGCTAGAATGATGTCTCTAGCTAGAAGGGGACATCACACAGAACAACTAAGAACATCAAACATTATCTACAAGAAAAGAACATTGATGAGCCTTTTCATAATTAATAATCAAGAAGCCCTTTGAAAGATTTGAATCTCTATGTGGGTCCCTCTCGAACGTCACCTGACTTACTATAAATAGTAAGTATATGAAACCGAGCCCAAACGAAGTCCAATTTGAGCCAAATGAAGACCAAATTGGAACATGCTAAATCCTGGAGAAGACAAGAACCTCTATTAACCAAGTCTCTGCCTCAGAAGACCCTCTATCCATAATAACTAGCCTACGAGGGTCACAATAATAGGCCAAATTTGTGACCCTCGAAGACCAAATTTGCTAAGTGTTTGAAAAAATGTCAAACATTCAAATTTCAAAATGATATCTATCATGGGTTTAACAATCCAGTGTTTTGTCGGAGTTAGAATCCACAAGGGGGTTCTTACAGTGGTATCAAAGCAGTTTCTTGCCATCCTGTTGGGGTGGAAATCATAGAGCTCTTTGGAGGTTGAGATCCCATCCTTAAGAGTTTCATTACAAGGATTAATAAATGATGAGGATTATAGGGTTTCCCGACTTCAACAATTGGAATTGTTGGAGGAACATCAAACACAAGCTTATGAGCATTTGAGTGTCCAACACTCTTACAGTTGTCTCAGTTATGGAAAAATCCAGGATATTAATTAAACGGGGAAACCAGTTGAACAACTTAATGAAAGAATTGGATAAGCTAAGACAAAGTCAGGAAAGGATGGGTGAATTGCTTTCAAACCCAACAACCATAGACAATTTAGCACGATATGTGACATCCATTTTTAAGGGGTCTACGTCACAAAATAAAAAGGAAGAGAAACAAGAGGCTTCTACAGGTGGGACATCTAGAAATCTTTATAATGAATTTTCAACAGCTGGTGACCAGCATGCAGCTAATCCCATGAAAATTGAAAATCAGATTTGCATTAAGGAAGATGTTGGGCACAAGACACTTCATGATGACTTCCAGATTGAGGAGAATGTTGGTACTTTCATTGCTCAAGAAGTAGTTATCAGTTATGATAGCAATTTTGATTTCTATGACATCAGTGAATTGTGTTTGCATCAACTGAGACAATAGAGATTTCACATGTGGATGATGTTAGTACTCAAGATTTGGGTCATGATGCAGTTTATGATGGAAATTCATGTTACAGTGAGTCTGATTTTTCATTTTTCAAATCAGACCTTGGTAGATAAATCATAAAATCTTTTATTTGGTAATAGTTCCCAGGATCATGATTTGCAGGGACTTGTAGTTACATTTGGGGTGGAAGTCTGTGGAGATATTGTCAAATCAACAATTTCTACAATGTTTTTTGAGCCATCCATTGAGGTACATAGCAGCAATACCTTAGTTGTTGATGTGTGCGGTGGTGATAGCACACATGAAGCTTATTTTCATGAGGTGAGTGATGTAGATACGACCTCATATCACAATGTTGATTGTGTGTCAGAGAGATTGCATGGGAGCCATGAATTTTAGAGACATCATTTGGTTAGGCAATTGATGGTTAATATTTTATTTAAATGATTAAATATGCCTTTTTGGGAGGGAGAAGTAATTGTTTATTATTTTTCAAATATCAAAGCAAATGCTTTCAAAAGCCAAGTGTGGGATTTAAGTTATGTGGAGTGTAAGCCTAAAGCTTCCAGGCCGACTTGACATGGAGAATTATAAATACCTTCAATGAGAAAATCGAAGGTATCATTTTGAGCATTGTTTTGTTATTGAGTTTGGGAATCGTGGAAGAATTCTGGAGAGGGTTTCAGAATTTCAGACTTGGAGAGTTGTGAATTCTTCAGAGTTTTACATGCATTTGAGGTGTTGAGAGAAACACTGAAATTTGCTTAGAGGGTGGTTTATCTCAGAGCCACATTGTGCTTAAATGGGTGTGTGAGAAATCTAATAATTGCAGGTCAATTCAGAGAGGGTTAGCAGCAGTCAGTGATTATAAGTGACCAACATTATTGGTGCGGTTCAAATAGCAGCATCATTCACCTTTGCTAGCAGTCATACCAAATATATATCTGCCATGGGTTATTAACGTTACATGTGAGTCTCAAGGAAATAGCGTTTGGGTCTCAAGGTGGAAAAAAACAATCAGGCTCTACCAGCTTATGCGTTTGTTGAAATCAATGAGATGTATGGAGTCTAATTGTTGACTGCTGATGCAATTGGACTGCTGCGTTAAATACCAGGTTTCACTATCTTTAGCTAGATAGTTTAAGAGTTGATATTTGCAAATAATCTTACATTGTGAATTGTTTTGAATCAAATGAGGAGGAATAAGTTGTACATTGTAAATTGCAAATTGTAAATTATTTTGATGTAATGTCATAATTGGACTGCTATTATTCAGCATATTAGTTCTTGTGCCAAGTGTTTGTGAAAATGTCCATTGGCTATAGATGCACATTTTACATGTAGAAATCATATGTATGCATTTAAAAAGGTAAAAAAGGATTGCATTGTACTTTAGTTCTTTGCCTGGACTTCTTGGTAATCTTTTGCAAGCATTTAAACTCCATTTGAAATCATTCCAAGCAAGCAAAAACAGTCTGAAAACAAACGACAACAAGATAGAGGTTGCATGGCAACTGTTTGACAAAATGTCAAAAGGCTAAAATTGAGTTTCCAGGAGGTAGAACCAGCAGGGTTCTTATAGTGGTATCAGAGCTTGCATGCTAAGTGTTTGACAAAATGTCAAACATTCAAATTTCAAAACAATATCTATCATGGGTTTAGCAATCCCGTGTTTTGTCAGAGTTAGAATCCACAAGGGGTTCTTACAGAAGACAACCTTTCATACTGATATGATAATTACCTTAAAGTTTATATTTTCTGATTCTTTTTGTTTGAGTCTTAGTATATATTTATCTTCTTAGAACAAAGAAAAAATGGTCAGTAAACACTGCTGGTTTCCTTTTGTCTTAGTATTATATTTATCTTTGCAGAACAAAGGAAAAATGATTAGTAGACACTGCTGGTTTTCTTTCTAAATATAGCTTGAGTTAAATTGACGACGCTGGTATTTATTTATGCAGGAATGTGGAACACATGGTCTGATTGATAATGCAGAGAATTTGAATTTCTGCAGACATGGAAAAGACATGGCAAATCACAATTGCATTGATCTTGTTGCTGAAAATCTGGTTAGAAATTTGAATCCCCTTATTTGTTCAAATGGTTAACATTGCTTTATTATCTTGGAAAAGAACAGAACAAGAAAGGGGAAGGAATTTTGAGCAGAAGTATTTACCATGTAGGCCCTTAGAATAGTAGATCTGAGGTTGGATTCTATTCAAGGAACAAATAGGCAAAAGGCATGGTTTTATTAGTAACTATAGAAATAACATTACATCCAGTAAGAACCCACAAAAAAACTGATAGAACGCAGTCTTCTTTTTGATGAAGTGACAAGTCAGTTTTGATGGCCTCACTTCTATTGCTTTACACTGGGATGAGTAAGTCTTATGTCTGTTTCTTGTAAAATTTAAACAAGTATATCCACTATGTATTTGGGATATTTGATATTTCTCACATCAATTATCAACATCATATCATCACCTGCTTCAAGAAGTGTGAATTTTCAAATGCCTATTTACTTCTAGAAGTTGTTCCTGCTGAGGTAAACCTTGTAGTCTGTCAGTTCGGACTCAGAAGAAGCATAGAGTTTTGAACCAACCAATATGGATCTATACTATGCCACATTCTAAGTATAAAATACTACATTTGAAAAGCAAATTCTCACATTTGGTCTTCATGTCTATTGTACATGAATTTCTCTGCTACCATTTCTTCTTAAGCTCTCTAGGGTGCACTTAATAGTAATGATTGGAAAGGATTAGCCACAGCCTCTTTTCGGACTGTAATTTCTGCCGATTCTTCTATTATTTTCTTGGAGAATAGAAGTGGAAAGGTAATCCAAAGAACCTCTGGTGGAATTCAGATGAAAATATCAGAACTCAAGGAAAGAAAGCTTCAAGTGTCTCCTCTAGAGCCCAAGACCTCCTAGAAGACTGCCCCATCAACAAGAAAGGTCAGAACAATTGCTGGACGGGGTTGTAATGATCAAGGCTAAGCACAACCCGAAAGAAAAATAAAGACTTTTTAAAAGAAAAGCATAAGGTCTCCAACATAGTTTGCAAACATGCCAAGTACTTGTTGGATTTTTTGTGGGGGTAGTATCAGTCATGTTAACTTGCAGGTATATGCTGGTGAGTTTCCAGTGAGTTTTGGCATTGGACTAGCGGAGCATCCATGGGATCTTATGCTGGGTGATTAATTTTTGATGTTAATTCATGGGTATACGCATATGATTTTCTAACAGGTTCTGGTTTAAATCTCCTATGCCAACACATCTTCCTTGCACAACATTTTTGCATCATTTGAGCATCCTCGAGCAAATTGGAGAAGATTTGAAGATTAGATTTGAGTAATTCTAGGTTATTCCATTTTTCTTTTTTCCAATCATGTAAATATGTTCTAGAATGCTAATTTTAACTTTACAAATATTATTTACAATTTTGCATGCAATGAAATTGATCTACAAATTTTTTATTGTGGATTTACGCTATTTTTTTTGAATGAAATCAGTGGGTTTTTTCTTGAATTTTTTTTTTGCTCGTTTGAGTAAAATAAACAATCTTTTGATTAAATTAACTAATGGCATTGTTATTCAATTATTATATTATGTTTGCAATGCATCTTGTCTATGTATTTTATTTTATTTTTCGTATTCAAATTGCTGTTCTTTTTGCGTTTAAACATTTTGTAAGTTAGATACGATGGCATCCAGTTCTACATTAGGCTCAACTTTTGTTAGTGGAAGCTGTTCTGCTAGAAGCCATGACCTTGCTTGGGAATATGTCGTAATGGGATTGATATTAGAGATTGTGATTTGCCTTATATTATCAAAGAAGCTTAATGGAGACATGAACTGCCTCAAGTACCATATTGAATGTATTTTTTCCATAATAAGAAGCCATTTGAAAAAGCCACGGAAAAGGAAAAACGGGAGATGCAATTAGTAGTTGCTTTGTTGGATGAGAAGAAACTAGAGAGAGTGAGGATACAAGCAACAACAGCAACAACCATTAATCTTGACATACTAATGGATACAAAGCTAGATATTGCAAGCATTGTGGGCTCTAGTTGTGGTCCATGCATACAAGGGTCATCCACATTATCCAACTCAAGAAAAGCCTATTCATAGGGCCTTTTTATATCTAGAGACATCCTTGGAGCATAGCCTTCATTGCAAGGTACAGGGCAGAATAAGGAGCACTAAGAACTAGATAAGCTATGTGGGAATTTCTAGTTTTATGATATAGTTCCCTTCAATGTGGCAAAGATCCCATGGTTAGAATTTGGTGATGATTTTGATAGTTGCAAGGAAAGGATACAAGTCACCCTATCTAAGAGACTTAAGTGAGAAGTTGTTGTAGGGATGTTTTTCTAGATGCAAAATTAATTTTGAAAGAACAAAAGAGGTAGTGGTAGAATGCATCATTCTTTCAAATGGGTGGACAGATGTGAGAAATCATATCCACATCATTTTTTGGTGGCTTTAAATGGTGAGATGATTTTCATAAAGTCAATTAGTGCTTCTAAAAGAGTAAAGAATAATAACACTTGGAGCATAATGTTGGAGGTGGTTGTCTTAGAGGTGGGTGTAAAAAATGTGGTGCAAGTTGTGACGGACAATGTAGCGACATATGTGGTGGTTGAGAAATGTCTTCAGGATACACATTTATCACCCTTTTGGGTCTCGTGTGGCACATTACCTTGATCTTTGTTTGGAGGACATGGGCGACTTAATTAAATTAATGAATTTTTTCCAAAATTAATTTTAATTTCGTAAGGATAATTTTAATTAATTAGTTTAATTATAAATAAAGTGAAAAATAATAAAATAATATATGTTGATGTTTATAGCTTCGATCAGATAAAATGATCATAATATTATGAGAAAATAAATAAATAATATATTAATATATATATGTGATAATAATGGTCAATACTACTATATATATTAATATACATATTTAACATTATCTCTT
>MU225550.1:394324-415157 GCA_018584345.1 Thuja plicata
TAATATTATGAGAAAATAAATAAATAATATATTAATATATATATGTGATAATAATGGTCAATACTACTATATATATTAATATACATATTTAACATTATCTCTTTATAATATTGAATTAAATAAACATCATTGAATTGATAATATTGTTATTCAAATAAAACAATATGAGATAATATAACTCTACATTATATATGCATGTTAATATATATAATAATAATGATATTATTATATATATCAATATACATATACAATGTATACTGTGTATTATATTTAATCAAATAATAATATTAAAACACAATACTGAATGCTTATGTTAAACTGACTAATATCGGTCACTCCATATAATACCGATTGATATCGGTTTACCAAGTTATATTTATTGGTTACCGATTGATATCAGTCTTAATCTAAAATGCCGATCGGGTGATAATGATCGAGCATCACCATCGTGCATTACTAATATCACCGATAGTATATAAGACACCGGTTGTAATTTAGTTAACAGTACCGATTAATATTATTGGTTATAATTTGTATATTGAAGAGACGTAACTATATAGAGTCATGTCTCTTCAAAGAGACATGCCTCTATATTATTATGTCTTCTATATTTATACTCATTTGCTGTTTGATAAAAAAAAAGGATATACATACAAACAATGCGAGTCTCATTTATTCAATCTGCAGAATATTAATATTAACATAAATATATATATATCAGTGATTATATATATTACATATATTGAGGTTATATAAGAAAAATTAAAAGCAATATATTCTGATCTAAAATTCAACAATATCTAGTCACTTTATTAATTAAAATTATATTTGGCCTAATACAATCTCTAGATATTTCTTGGAGCCCTTTATAAGGAGGTTCACTGGGCATTGTATTTTATCATTGACTGTTTTTTATTTATTCTTTTATGGCCAAAAGCTTGAGAAGCTAAAGGTTGTTTGTAAGTTTGATGGTGATTCAATCCCACCCTAGTCTACAGTGGGAAATATCATTTTGAGATTTCACATTGTGCTCCAAATTTGTGAAGTCTCTGTTATAGACATATTTGCAGAATCAGATTTACTAATGTAAGCTGGAAAGTTTATATTCCAAGTTAGGACATAAGAATATTTTATTTTGTCGTTGCCTTATTAAGAAATTGTAGCTTGGTGAATAATATGCTATTTGAGTTTATTATTATCTGCGAAGTAGATAATGAACATATCTGCCATGGGTCAATGAATTGTGATTATTATATTTTCTGATTGCCAAATAATACATCTCTTCTAATGTTTTGCAATTATGTGTATATTGCTTGCTTAATAGTATTTCCAACGAAACATTGACTTGGCATGTGTAATGTCCCTTTTTGGGGACGTTAAAAATTAAATGTCAACTTCACAAAATAAGAAAAATGACTTTATTGGATCTTAATGCAAATTGATAAAAGTCATTTTAATATTAAAAAGAGGTTTGAAAAGGGACAAAAGAGAAGGAAGATGAAAGACAGGAGTTGGAAAACGAAGGGTCACAGGGATGCTCTTAAAAAGAACAAAGAGAAGCTCATTCACATTATGCTTGGTTTATGTTTGAATTATTGTTCTCTTGGAGACTTTGGAAGCTTCAGCTTCAGCTTTCAGCAGGTTTGAGGATGGAAAACCTCGAGCGTGGAGGCAGTGGACGAAAACCCTTTGTCGGTTGGAAATATCACGCAGGTGTCTCACTTCGTGTTTCAGATTCATAGTTTTGGCTATCCAAATCTACTGTAAGTTCTGTGGCTGCAATTTGGATATTTTGTTGTTGTTCTTTTGAGATTTAAAACCAATAATCATATCTTGTTTCTGAAGCTCTATTTCATTTGTTTTTTTTTTAAACATTTTTCTGTACATTGTGCTGGATGAGTTGAAACATTTGCATGCAAATTATTCGTTGAAATTTCTATGAAAAATTTGGAATTAGTATCCTACGGGGGTATTACAGTGGTATTAGAGCAGATAATCCTGCCAGCCTGTGAGGTTATTTTTTTCTGAGTGACAGAGATAGTGCTGTAGAAGGTGAGGATTAATTCTTTATATTTTCTAGACAGTTTTTTCTAAGTGGGCGCTTGAGTTCATTGATTTATTAATCTCCCCGTCTGTTTTAGACAATTTTAGAGGGATTGATTGATATTATAGATGGTGGATTGATAATATGTGCTGGAATTAATTAAGCCGAGTTAGCATTCAGTGGCTGCCATTGGGTCAATATTGTGATTAGTTAGCAAATCATGGGTTCAATTGAGATTGCTGTTCCAGAAATAATTTGTGAACCAATAGTTTAAGAGTGGTATTTATTTGGTTTTTACATAAATATTCATTTGAAAGAAATCGTGAGCTTGGGTGAAGGTGACATTTGTTAAAAAAGTTTCAAAGATTATAGCTGGGCGTTATATTACTAAGCCTACTTCATATATTTCATATTGCGGGTCCTAAATTTTATATGGAATCCTTTTTGTGCATCGATAAGAGGAATTAAAAGTATGAAGATTCACAAAAAAAAAACAATAGGTTCTTTGAACCTTTGGTATTCATCTATAGCAGATAGCTTCATTATTTTGGGGAAAGAAATTGTTAGCGACTTTTAATATTCTCCACTAATGCTGCTAAAGAATATTGTTTGAGGAAGTAATGTTTTATTCCGTGGGCCACTAAAGTTTTGAGATTATATTTGCCAAGTTCTTTTCCTAAGTTTGCCGAATATTTAAGTTTTAAAGTTGCCGATAATATTAAGGTGGACCGACTTAATTAAAGCCTCATATAAGTTTGATCAATTGAGGGAGAATATTATTCCTGCCGTTACTTAAATATTTGGGAAATTTTTATCGATGTCATTATGTGAATTGTGAGTTTGGACTTCTATTGGGCAAACTGAGAGCTTTTTGGATATATTGGTTTGTGTGTGAGTAATGTCTTGGAGCTCTTCCCGCAGCAATTGACAAATTGAGTGATGGAAATATTCTTTAGGCGTGGATATCTGCAGATTCTAGCTGCACCATCATTTTGATAGCCACACTAGAATGAGGATACAGGATGTACAAAAATTAACAATTTGAACCATAGCATTAGATTGTTGTTTGGATACAACAAGAAACCATCATATGTGATCGGAGTTATCGAATTCAGTTTTCTGCTTTCTAAGAAGGATGAACACAATATTGGGTGTAGTTTGAGAGCTTGATAATCATTGATTTTCAGCGTTACTCCTGTGCGTGGGATTCTTGGCTATTGGGTGTGCTGTGAAGATTGATATTGATTAGGGTGAAGTGGCAAAAACTAAACAACCTGTGTGTAGATGCGATATCATAAGAAATAAACGTCATAGTCATTGTGTGGAGTCGGGTGTTGGAAAAATTATCATTGACAGACAGAACAAAATTGCATGTAAGGGAGTTTGGCTTTCACCTGGTGATTGAGAATCGACCATTATAGAGGAAAACATGAGATTTGGAAAAACAAGAGATTCTGATTGAATAGCCGTTGTGTCTTAGCAGTGGGGAAATGTTCAAAATAGAATACCAGAGTTGGATGCAGAGGTTTGGACATTGTAGAATTTCAAAAAAACTCGCATGAAATCAGAAATTCATGGTGTATTCTTGGCATCGTGAACAACATAGGACGAATTCATCAAACAATATCATTTTGAGTCTATTTGGGAATTCTGGAGCGTGTCCGAGCCATGTTAAATTTATTATTGGTGGGGAAGAATAAGTGCGGAACTCTTGAATGTGTTTAGCGATGCCTTCATGGGATTTTGTGTTGCTAACGAGAATCCAGAAACAAACTTCTTGAGTTTGTTGTTTCCATGAGTTTTGCAATGGTTCAATTATTTTTCTTCATAAGTTTGCTGCGAATTTGGGTGATATTGGATGAACACATATCTGCACATGTATTGGAGCCGTATTGAAGCATTTCCAGAACTGTGACAAGTAGAGACAGGTTGGAGTAGAGTGTGACTTGTACACAGAAGTCTCTTGTTGGAATTCTATGATGTTCATTACTTATGCAACAAGATGTTGGGAAGTGCACATGGTTATAAAAGAAACATTGGGTTAGTTACTGTTGCTACCTAATTTGTGGATTTAACCGGAAGTTCAAGACAACAATAAGATATAGAATCAGTTATTGAATCAAGGCGTGGCATGGTGGAGGGTGTTGTAGTACCTTGCTGGTTAGACTTGGACAATGCTGGAGTTTCTTCGTTGTTGCTTCTGTATTGGATTCCAAAGGGAGAAAGGTTCAAGTCTGCATTGTTGGAATCATTGCCCTGCTAATTAAGTGTTAAGTTTGGGGAAATTAGCAGTGGTTATTACAGCAAATTGTTTGACGAAAATACCTTAGAGGAAAAGTGCAAAATATTAGTGGCAAACAAGGAGAAATCTTATAGTAATAACAACAATCCTTCTACCAATAATATCAGGGAATTAGTAGTCACTCATTGCATCTGCTGGAGGAAAAATCTATGGATGCATGGCTCCTTAAATATATGACTGTTGTAGCTTGGTAAAGATTTGGTAGAATCCAGTTTGGAAAAGACAAAATGAAGACAATGGCAGATCTGAAAAGTAATGTTCTCTCAAAAGAATTTAATGACAACTTTAATGGTGAACAGTTAAGAGACTTGCAGAAAGAAAAAGAAATTGGGAATTGGCTGTATATAATTGGATTACAATTGAAGTCCATGAAATCTCTGGATGGTCTTCTTTCTAAACTAGAAGAATTAGATTCGTATTTATCTAGTGTAGACTAGTTAGATTGGAGGCTTCTAAATTGGGCTTTGCCACTCTCAATTCTCGCTTTGGTCCAACATAGGTTATTGGGACATCCGTGTGAAGATGTGAGACTAGTAGCTACTCCTTGTCACAGTGAAATCATAAGAATAACAGCTCCTATTGCACCTTATAATGATGACATACTAATGAAGGTTCTAAAGCTGGTTGTGGAGAGCCTACACGGATTACATGATGTCAACGCCCCCATCTTTGGCAAGAGGTAGGCCATTCATCATTATGTTGGATCTCAGATGTGATAAATTGATTCTTCAAATGTTTCAATGTTTCTTAATCGAATTTAGGAATAATCATCCAGACACTGTGAGGGCTTGTATGCAAACTATTATGTCCTTAAAGTTAGATGAGAATGATGACAACTGTAAGCAATTGCAATTAGATTTGTTGGCAATTTGGAGAGGGGAGCATAAAATCTCACCTATGGCTTACGAGCTCTCAAAGGGATTGATTGAGCATAAGATTGAAAGGTTCAAGGAGCACATGACTGAAAAGGAGCACATGACTGAAAATGAGGTAATATCAGTGGGCTTACAGGTTGCAGGATTTCCTAAAATGAGCAAGAACCAAATGAGAAGAGAGCAAATTTGCTTCACATGCCAACAAACTTGGACACCTGATCACAATTGTGGGGGCAATAATGAAGAAGAGTCAGCAAAAGAAGTTCGGACCAGCGCTGAAGAAGATAAGAAACTGACAGTTTGGCTCCAACAAAATAACACCAAAGCTTACGAGGAGATGAAATCAGTTGCGGTTAATGGTAAGGGATATACAAGCCTCTTATTTGGTGACTTGGAAGTTATTTTATTTTAAGATGTCCCCAAGGAAGAAAATGAATCATCTCACGATGAGGAATCATTTGAAAATGATGATATAATAGCAGATGTGGCCATGCATTTAGAGATGGAGGAACATTCATTTAATATATCTGAAAATAGTGCAGCAGATAATGAAATTTCTTCCAACCAAAGGGCTGTCCAAACTTGTATGCATGAGCTAGACCAAAATGATGATATTGAAAATGCTCATTTGAAGGACCAATCAGAAATTTTATTTCTAGATGAGGAATATGGAGCATGTAATTTGAAACATAAGCTAAAAGTCTTGGAGGATATGGTTGTTGCAGCCTTAGTGCATTTTCATGATACCCATAAAAACATTGAAGAAACTATTTGGGAAGTTCAAATTGAGGAAAGGGAAAAGGGAATAGTGAGTTGAATTAATAGTACATACCTTGTGTATTGGAAAAGATGAAATCAGATTATTTGAAATTGCTCAAAGATAGGGATATTGCAATCAAGTTTGCAAATAACAAAGAGAAGGAGGTAGATGAGCTTTGTCTTCAACTGAGCATGACACATTACACATTATACAAGGCTGAAAATCAGATTTCTATGGCAGCCACTCACAAGGAAGATGGACTTAATTCTAAAACCGAGGAGATCATACAAATTGTTGAAGGAAGCAATACCCTTTGTGAAAATGAAACTAAGCATAGTATTCCCACCATTCTCTATTCAAATGAGGCACATTATGTTAAGGAAGATCAAAAGGATCAGCAAGGAGTCAAACTCAAGAATTTCGATGAACTACGTATTTATGCTGCTCCAATTTGCAGCAATGAAATAGTTGCTATAACAGATTCCATGGGCAGATTTTAGAGTAGTTTCAGCCAAGAGACAAAAATAATCACAGGTCTTCCAAGGTTAGAAGAAGTTGTGCTTGTGAGGGATTAAGATATGAAACAAGGGTATCACAAGAATTCTAATTTTTACAACAATAATTATATGCTTTCACAATATCATGAGGTAACAAATTTTTCACATGAGTATGAAGATAAGCCAAGTGATACTAGTTCTGAAATTTCATTTGATGGTGATCAATTCTTTGATGGAGAAGTTGATTTGGTTGATGACTTTTGTAGTGAACCAAACCCTCATGAGTTGTTTTTCATGATTGAGGAAAGCATTTACAGTTTATTTTCAGATTTGTCACCAATTTCTTATGACATGACCATTGTTATTTTTTGGTTTGGTGATTTTATTTTCACAAATACTTCAGTTTATAGTGGCTGCCCTGCTTGGTCTTCCATTAGACTTTCAGATTTGACATGTTCTTCAATGGTTATTGAGTTGTATGGAGATTTGTGGAGACATTTTTACTTGAGGTATATTCTATATGAGATGATAATCTTTCCAGTACAGAGGCATAGTGACAACATCGTTATCATTCTTATTGCTGACCTGGGTTATAGCAGCGTCACTCGGTGGTCTAATGAGTTGATCTTCGTGCATATTGGATTTGTTTTTGACATCATTTGGGTGGATATCATATTCAGGTGGATGTTACAGGAAGATGGTATAATGATAGACATCTATTTCTACTTCCATGGTTGGACGGATAGATTGGTTTGGGATCTAGGTGTGGATAGGTCCGGTGCTCTGTTTTTCATGGATTGTGATGGGTATCTTCACAACTTAAGGCAAAGTGTTGTTATTCTCAGAGTGGTGCAACGGATTGGTGAAGGAATGTTTTTTAGATTGTCTTGGGATCCAGGGATCTTATCGATGAATGAGTTGCAACCAAACATTTTTCTTCACAATGTGGCATGTTTTGACTTTAGATATTCCAGAATGTGCTATAGAGCAGCTTGGAGATTAATATGGGATCCTGGTATTGATATGCAAATTCATGATTGCTTCAGGACAATCAATCTTTAAGGAGGGAGGACTGTAATGTCCCCTTTTAGGGACATTAGAAAATTAAATGCCAACTTCACAAAATATTAAAAATGACTTTATTGGATCTTAATGCAAATTGATAAAAGTCATTTTAATATTAAAAAGAGGTTTGAAAAGGGACAAAGAGAAAGAAGACGAAAGACAGGAGTTGGAAAACGAAGGGTCACAAGGATGCTCTTAAAAAGAACAAAGAGAAGCTCATTCACATTATGCTTGGTTTATGTTTGAATTACTGTTCTCTTGGAGACTTTGGAAGCTTCAGCTTTCAACAGGTTTGAGGACGGAAACCCTTGAGCTTGGAGGCAGTGGACGAAAATCCATTGTCGGTTGGAGATATCATGCAGGTGTCTCATTTCGTGTTTCAGATTCATATTTCTGGCAATCCAAATCTACTGTAAGTTCTGTGGCTGGGATTTGGATATTTTGTTGTTGTTCTTCGAAGATTTAAAAGTATAATCATATCTTTTTTCTGAAGCTCTATTTCAGCTGGGTTTTTTTAAATATTTTTTTGTACATTGTGCTGGATGAGTTGAAACATTTGCATGCAAATTATTTGTTGAAATTCCCGTGGAAAATTTGGAAATAATATCTTACGCGGATATTATAGCATGACAAACAATATCTTTGGGCAGAATACTTCCTTGAATCAAGTGATAGTATTGGTGAATTGTCTACTTAGACTTGGATGGGTTCGATACAATTCCACAATATATAGCATTGATATGATTGGGCGATCATAAGCTTTATTCAAAGTAATAAGACTTATATTTGTGTAGTATACTTCCGACAAAGATTGGTTGGTGTGCTGTAAGTTTGAGAACAAAGTCGAAATACTCTATCATGGGAAACTTAAGAAGGATCAAAGAATTGCTTTGAATTTAGTGTGGGATTCTTCCATAGGCATAGGACTCTCTTGGAATGTATAGTACTTCCCAAACAAGAGACAATCTATCTTGCATCAACCTGGTTCCAATCCCTCCCCGTCTTTATGAAATTGACTCTGGCTACTTGTAGGTGCGAGACTTGAGAAAAGATCAAAAGTTCACTGTTTCTATTTAGAATCACCTAGTGGGGAGAACTAGCACATAGTGGGAGTCTAAGAAATCAATAATTATTTTGAAGCGCATTGCAGTTCGTGAAAACATTTTTGAAGCGTCCAGTGGTATTTTGATGGAAATCAAATAGGACCGAGGAGGAACTCTAATTGCCAAAATTTGAATTCGTCCAAAGAAAAGTAAGAATGAATCATTAATGAATTCTACATTATCTCATGATCGTTGGGATCAGGTAATCTATTCCTAAAGATGACAATCATTATGATTGACAAGGAGCTCCTGTCAATCCAACAATGATATCTTCGTTCGCGACTCACAACGTAGATGCATCATTGGTAGAGTAGGTGCACTCATTTGTTCAATGTTCTTGAATTGGTGATTAATTAGATATTTTTGTCAATTATTGCTGCTATTCTATTTGTTCCTTTATATGTATGGTGTTGTAAATTTGAGTTCGTCATTAAATCATATACATAGTGCAAAATTGGTCTTGGAATATTTAATGGGCGAAATTGATTGGGTGAGATTTGTTGTTGAAGATACAAGGAACATCACAAAATATATATAATAACCCTTGGATTGTCAACTTGAGGAGAGATCACACCAAGTGGAAACAACCTGTGTGATTGGGTGTCACAAGTTTTGCAACTAACTTCCTTATGTTGCAAATCATTATTAGTTTGTTAACATTGTTGAAACAAAAATCTACGAGTCAAGCATGGCTAGACTTAACATATTCAAAGAATGTCAGAGTCAGAATTGCAAAGAGAAATTTTGATGTCATTGCAAAAAGAGTTGAGATTGTCAATGCAACTTTAAATTTCAATTTAAATTTGACATCAAATCCTTTGTTTTTAAAATTGGAAAGTTTTTACATGTACTATAAGTTTGTAATTTCAACTTGTCTTTACTTGTGTCTACACCCTTAGATTAGAGTTTTGCACTTGATAAATGAAGATCAATACCCAAGGGGATACATTTATGAGGCCATAGATAGGGCCAAAAAGATCATTGAAAACTATTAGGAAGGATAGAAACAAATTTGATCCCGTTTGAGAGATCATTGATTAGAGGTGGAACAATCAACTTCACCATACCATTCATGTAACTCAAGCCCAAGGCTTCACAAATCTTAATGGGGAGCTTATGGAGGGGCTCTCAACATGCATTGAGAGAAATACACTAAGTTTGAAGTAGGGGACCTCATTATTTCAAAGTTGTAGAATTATAAGTGAGCTAGGTTGAGGCTCAGTTTTTTTAACACTAGTTATCGGAGGGATATCCATCATGACTCTAGGTAAGAAAATCTGGAGTCTTTATCCATGTATGACTAGTTATGAATTATTTACCGACAAGCTTTTGAATATCTTATTTGTAGGTTCATATGTTGAAAATCCCAAATCTTTAGAAGATAACCCTTGGAATTTTATCTCAAGCTTGTAGTGGTTATAGATGCGAGCACAACTTTAGTTTGTTTTTGTCAATTCATTGGAAGAAGCAAAATAATTTGACTTAATGATGCCTCAATGACCTAGTTTTTGTGCAATACAACCTCTCTCGTTGTACAAGAAAGGTGGATACATCTACATAAGAACTTATAGACTTGGATGATATTGATCCTTACAATGACTACACTATGCAGAATGGGGAGATCACTATGTTCATAGAAGACAATATTGCTGATTTCAAGAGGCAAGCTATGGAGGATGTAGATGTAGTAGAAGTAGGAGAGTTTAGATTGGAGGACAATAACATGGGTGATGTGCAACATGAGGTAGAGGAGGAGTCATTGCCATCTAGTACTAGGGTTTGTAGGCACAACCTTCTAGATCGATTGACGAATCCCAATCAAAGGGGAGGACTAGACTCTCTGCCCCATTTTTCATTAGAATGATGAAGACAAAATTGTAAAATCTTGTAATTTGTAACTTGCTTGGATATGCAATTTACTATATTCCACCAAGTTTTTGAAACAAGGACAATAGTCAACCCAACAGGCATGACCAAGAACTCATAGTGCTTGTGGTGACACCTGAATGTTGTGACTCTGATCTCAATATCTAGTAAATACTCCCATTGCATTATGCTTAGATGGATGTCTATATACCAGTGTTCCTGAACTCGCCGCGGTTTGTGCGAGTTTTGACAACCCGCGGGCCGAGTCGAGCTTGCCGGGTTTTCATAACCCGGCAGCATGACCCAACGGGTCATGGGTCATGACCTGCATGAATCGCGAGTCGTGCAGGTCATGCCATGACCCGCCCAGTCTGTGGGCTATGACCCGGCCGTGACAATCACAGATTGCCAAGAAAAAAACTAAAAGAATTAACACTTTTTGCTAATTTTTTTATACAACCAATTTTTCAGTTTTGGGGCGGGAGGATTTATGCAGTTCAAGGGCGAGAGGATTTATGCAAATATAACATTTAAGTATAAGTCTGATTTATTTAACTTCTTATACTTTAAGTTATATTTGTATAAATACTTTCAGGATGTTTGAGATAGATTCCAGATTCATAGGAGTTAAGATGCAGATTCTCGATTTTGGGGGTTTTCGAAAAATTCCAGACAGCCAAATTTCAGGATTCAGCAAGGTTACCTCCCACAATCTGTCCTGGCTTTCTAAGGTCAAACCGAAGCTGGAACAAGGATTCTCAAAGGGTTTTAACTCATTCCATCACAAATCACTTGGTTTCGACTCCATCCCCATGACAGACTTAGCTTAGCTCTCACCCATATCCCAGATAGACATGACTTCCCAGCAAGCCAAAATACTCAAACCTCACTTGCCAGACCTAGGGACTTGAAAATTCCCACCAACAAAGACTACCTAAGGCCACTACTCCTATAACCAAAGCAAAAAAGGGGGTCCCCATTTGCAATGGGGCGATGGTGTGAAAACCTCACAAGGACCATGAGTGGGTTGACCAGGCAGACAGAGAGGTTGCGGCTGTGGCTATGGCAGAGGAGGAGGATAGAGCATGATCAACTGCTCGTGTAGCTGATGTTGATCAGAGTGGCACCTCACTAGCAGAGACTAGGGCTTGTCAGTCATTTAGGACCTACCTCAGACGCATTTGTAGGAGGCAAACATACTACTCTGAGGCTGAGCTAGAGCCTGAGCCATAGACTTGTTTTTGTTTACACATATGTTTAGGAACATTTGATGTCATGGACTTTATATACATTTGACAATATTTATAATGTTGCATATCTATGTTTTCTATTTCCTTCAGCTACAATTTATGTTTGTACTTATGTGATGGATGTATGTTTATGTATGTGATCAAATTAGCTTCTATTTGATGATGTTATAGTGTCTTTAAGGTTTATTCAATAATGGGTGCATGAAACAAGTTTTAAATCGTAAAAAACCTCTATTTTTTCATTTTGCGAGTCATAGGCGAGTCGCTGCCGAGTCATCGGCGAGTCACGGGTCGAGTCGACCTTGCCGAGTCACAGGCAAGTTCGAGTCATGGAACTATGCTATATACTGCCTCAAAGCTCCTATTTCAGCCCAAGTATGGTAGATGCTGGTTGGAAATTTGCATAGCTTATGTGAATGCTTAGCTGATATACATGGCAGAAATTGTCTGAATTTCCTCACATTTATGCCAGATATATTAGAGAGGATGATCTAACCTATTTGAATTGCATTGACACACTCTTTTGAGCTTGCAGTAATAACATGATAGTAAATTTAAAATGCTGGCCTTAGCTGCAACAAAGCATATGATCATCAAATTGTTTGTCTGGAAATAATGCATTTCTTTCTCCAATCCTCTTTAAAGAATAGAGCCTTTTTACCCTTCTAATAGAGTTTTCAAAGAACTGTATTATGAGATTTGCCCCATTGGTTGGCAGGATTGTTGCTCTGATACAATTTGTTATAACCCTTTCTAGAACATTCCTGATTTTTGTCTTTGAGCAATTGTTCCAACTTAAATTGAGAATTGCATTATGATTATAAATATAACTTCATCTAAATCCATGAAATTATATTATAATATTCAGCTTTATAATTCTATAAATAATTTTTAGAATAGAACTTTTCTTGATTTTCTGCCATGTCTCCTTCAAGCTGTGATGATTTCCAATATTCTGATTAATAATTCATGACATAATTCTGAAAATCAATGATATCGTGAAATTCTTTGGAAATGCTTACAAATCTGCTGAATCAGAGGTTTTCATCTCTAACTCAGTAGTAGCAAGACTAAGGATTTTCATCCCCCTCTATCAACATTTTGGTTTTTGTCCAAAACTTGATAAGAGAAACAAGGGTTTTGTCCTTGTAAGAATTTGCAAATAGCAATAAACCAAGGATCTAGAGGTCAAAGAATAGCAAAAAGACAAGAGAGATGATATGAACAAGAATAAATTGTATTCTCATTAATGAAGCAATATGCAAAATAGGAGATATTGGAGATGTTTTACAATGTAGAAGTGCCTGCTTATATAGGCAACGCAATAAGAGACAATGATATGGAGTTGATAAGCTATCACCTATACAAGGTGGAATCACACGTCCACCAAAGGTGGATCATCCTCCATTATGCAATGAAGTATGTGCAATATGATGAGGATGATAATGTGATATATGCACTAAAGTTGGATCTCACACATAAAGTGGAATGAGATAACAACTATCACCACCTAAAGTGAAATTTATTCAACACCATGTGCTAAAATAGGATGCAAACTCCTAGGTGTCTCAATGTAAACTACAATGTAATGCATTATCTTAAGTAAGCTTAAGTAAAGTGTAATTAGGAATATTTAATTACACCAACAGTCCTTAAATCTCCTATGAACTTTGGATGGGATTCACCCTTTTTATTTGCAAGTCACTTTTTCCAATTCAATATTGATCGATTGATTCCTTGATTGATCTTTTTGGATTGTTTGATTTTTGATGGATTGATTTTGAATGAATTGATTTGCCCTTTATATCCATTTCTTGAAGGAGTCATGATTTAGGAGCATCGTAGGGAAGTTGGCAGTCCTGTGTCGACCAAAAATATGTTTAAGTTCTGTTTGGCCCTCGATAGGTGAGTTGGCAGAGCTCAGTGGAGTTCGGGTGTTCTGGGTCGTTTCGGTGCTTGGTTCTCAGTGGAAGAAGTGTTTTGCTTCACCGAACGAACTAGGTGTTTGTTGGCAGCGCTGATTCACCGAACGGGCTCGGTGGCTTTGTTTGTTCTCAGTACCGACTTGGGGGTCTTGGTTGATGAGTTCACCGACTGACTTTTGTGGAATGGGCGGACATTGGAGATTGCATCTATGATTTGAGGGGGGTCATTGTGATCGTGCATAATTTCGAGGTGTGCGGGTTTGATGCATTGGATCTTGTGTGGACCTAAATCTGATTTGGTGCTTTCTTCTATGTATTTATTGTTTGTTTGCAGCCGACTGGGTCATTTAATATGATTCATTGTGGATTGTATTGGGCCAGCTGTCATTTAATATTTGTTTGTGAAGCCGACTTTTGGCTGTGTTGTATATAAGGAGTGTGTAGGTAGCATTTTAGGGGAGACAACAGAGCAGGAGAGAGCTAGTTGATAGCAGATAGTAGTAACTGGGTAAGACAGAAATATGTAAGATTGCTTGGTGGCTTGTGAGCACAAGTTTAGATTTGGTTTCTTCCACTTAGTTGTAGGGTACGCTTGTGAAGTTGGATCCTGTGAGATCTTGTTGAATATTTTAATGTATTGGCTGTAAACGGGAAGGCCTTATAGCCTGACATGTTACATGTAATTTAGATTTAGAGATAATATAAGTTGATATAAGTTGTTATATCTTCGTTGTGTTTTGTTTCCGCTGTTGTTCTTGTTGTTGGCTGAAGTTTGGATAGTCCTTTATTGGATCCTCTGAGCTTGACTACATCAAGTGGTTTCAGAGCTGGTTCGTTATCAGAGCGAGATTGATCTGGTTGGTCCGAGTGAGAGTTGCAGGTTCGTGTTCCTAGACTTGTAAAACCTGTCTGACTGTTTGTGCGAGGTAGCAGGTTGCGATCTGACTTGCAGACAGTTCGGAGGTTGTTACAAGGTGGTTAGTTGGGATTTGCTGCAGAGGACTTGAAGATGCCTCCGAGAAGATTGGACCCTAGGTTGATTGCAGATCTCTTGGATGAGGTGGAATCAAAAGTGACAGAAAGGTTTAAATCTGAGATAGCGACGATGAAGAATGAGATGGTAGCTGAAATCATGAGGGCTATTACTAGTTTGTAGAGGAACCCTGGAACAGATGGCTATGAGGAAGTTGCCGAAGATTTTGAAGCTGCTACCAAAGGTGCTGGACATAGAAGAGATGGCAGAGCTGATTGGTTGGAAAGATCTATGGCTCGGTTGAATACAAGTCATAGGATGGAAGTTTCTAATTTTCCGGGTACATTGAACCCCGAGGACCTGATTGATTGGATCGGTGAATTAGAAGACTACTTTGAGCTGGAAGATATTGGAGATCCTGTTAGAGTGAGGTTAGCACAAACTAAGTTGAACGGACATGCTGCCTTATGGTGGAAAGTGTTACAAAGAGATAGTGAGGAAGAAGGTGAGATGAAAACCACTCGGTGGAGATTAATGGAGACAAGATTGAAGGCTAAGTTCATACCCACCGACTATGAACTTGAGTTTTTTAAGAAGTTGCAGAATCTGAAGCAGAAAGATCTCAGTGTGAAAGAATATACCGAGGAGCTCTACAAGCTGACTATTAGATCTGGACATAGGGAGCTTTCTGAGGAAAAGGTTGCCAGATATGTTAATGGTCTCAGATTCAATATCCAAGATTAGATTGGCATGTTGAAGATTGGTTCGGTTGAGGATGCTTATCAGTATGAACTGAAGGCAGAAGATAAGTTGAAAAGGAGACATCAAGGTAACTCCTGAGGGAAAGAGAAGCAAGAGTAGTCGGTAAAGGATAAACCGAGAGTTGAGGAGGAACCGAAACTTGTTGAACCGAGGAGAAGGGCAGGTAGAGGTGTATTTAGAGGTACCTGTTATAATTGTGGTGAAGAAGGACATCGGTCATTTGAATGTCCCCATGCAGATAAGGTCGGTAGTCACCGAAATGCTGTGGTGAATGAAGTTGTTGAGAATGAACCTGAGGAGGAAGGTGTGAATCTTTTGCTTAGGAGAACATCGATACCCACGAAACAAGTTGATTCTTGTCAAAGGAAGAACTTGTTCAGTACTATGTGTAAGTCTGGTGGTAAATGTTGTAAGGTGATTGTTGATGGAGGAATTACTTATAACTTGGTTTCTGAGGAGATGGTTCAGAAACTTAGTTTAAGGAGGTTGAAACATCCTTTTCCTTATAGGATAAGTTGGTTACAAGAAGATCATGCAGTAGAGGTGAAGGAGCAATGCATGGTAAGTTTTCACATTGGTTCTTACAAGGATGAAGTATTATGTGACATTGTGGAGATGAGTTCTTGTCATGTTCTACTTGGGAGACCTTGGCAGTATGATAGAGAGGCTATTCATGACTGTAAGACGAACATCTTTACTATCCTGAAAGATGGACAAAAGTTTATTTTGATTCCTTTGGAGGATGAAGACAAAGGTAGGAGGAACTTGAGCATTGGTAGAAAATCTTAGATGACTGTAGGGGTTGGTGCAGATATTAAGGTTCATAGATCTGATAGAGATCTGAAGGCACTTCAGAGAGTGCTAGTGGTAAAGAAAGAAGGAGAACCGAGGCATGGGTGAATCGATTAAGGACTCAAAGGACATGTATATCAAGAATCTGTTTGGGATCTATGTGATGAATCGCAGAAGATGTTCGTGGAGCTAGTAGAACATATTTTCGCACCTGGAGTGTCTGATGCAGGAGCATCCTAGGGAAGTTGGCAATCCTGTGTCGACCAAAAATATGTTTAAGTTCTGTTTGGTGCTCGGTAGGTGAGTTGGCAAAGCTCTCTGGAGTCTGGGTGTTCTCGGTCGTTTCGGTGCTCGGTTCTCGGTGGAAGGAGTGTTTTGCTTCACCGAACGGACAAGGTGTCTGTTGGCAGCGTTGATTCACTGAACGGGCTCGGTGGCTTTGTTTGTACTCGGTACTGACTTGGGGGTCTTGGTTGATGAGTTCATCGACTGGCTTTTGTGGATTGGGCAGACATTGGAGATTGCATCCGTGATTTGAGGGGGGTCATTGTGATCGTGCAGAGTTCCGAGGCACGCGGATTTGATGCATTTGATCTTGTGTGGACCAAAATCTGATTTGGTGCTTTCTTCTATGTATTTATTATTTGTTTGCAGCCAACTGGGTCATTTAAAAATTGATATGATTCATCGTGGATTGTATTGGGCCGACTGTCATTTAATATTTGTTTGTGAAGCCGACTTATGGCTGTGTTGTATATAAGGAGTGTGTAGGTACCATTCTAGGGGAGACAACAAAGCAGGAGAGAGCAAGTTGATAGCAGACAGTAGTAAGTGGGTAAGACAGAAACTTGTAAGATTGCTTGGTGGCTTGCGAGCACAAGTTTAGATTTGGTTTCTTCCACGTAGCTGTAGGGTAGGCTCGTGAAGTTGGATCCTGTGAGATCTTGTTGAATTTGTTAATGTATTGGCAGTAACCGGGAAGACCTTACAACCCCGCATGTTGCATGTAATTGAGATTCAAAGATAATATAATTTGATATATTTGCATTGTGTTTTGTTTCCGCTATTGTTCTTGTTGTTGGTTGCAAGTTTGGATGGCCCTTTATTGGATCCTCCGAGCTTGACTGCATCAAGTCACCACTCTTTACACAAAATGAGTGCCAACCTTCACTGGTGCCTTTCGAGAATAATAATATATTTCCAAATTGATTGATTGATTATTTTATCCTTCCTTGATGTCCTCTTCTCATAGAATGATCTCTGCTTTATACCTTATTGGTGAAAGAGTCACCACCGCTCACTATGTTCGCCCTTGGAATAGTTACAACCCTTCTGTTAGGATTAAGTAATACTGAGAGGGGGGTCAATCAGTATTACAACACTTAAAATACTGAGAGGGGGGGTCAATCAGTATTACAACACTTAAAATAAACTTTAAACCAATTCCACATAAAATATAAACTTGCTGAAATGAAAAGAGCATAAACAAATAACATAGAACTCATAACACCATTATTTGTTGTCGAGGAAACCCTGGCCAAGGGAAAACCCCGGTGGGGATGGTACCCACAAGCATGCACTAAAGTATAATGTCCCTGTTAGGAGATCTAGCCCTGTTAGGAGCTGAATATTACATAGTACAATTCCTTGTTAGAGGAATACAACCCTATTAAAGGTATACAACACCCTATTAGGGGCCAACTAAGCTTACAACTCTTACAACAAAAGTTCTGTTACAAAGTGTTCTTCAATAATGAACAAAACAAGCATCTTCAATGCTTAGATGGTTCTAGTCATAGTTCTCCAATGATCTCTGTCATCCTCCGCTCTGCTATTCACACATACATATATATTCGCTCATCAATCTGCCATATATGTCCGCTTTACAAAAAGTCTTCATATATATATATATATATATATCTTTGTTATTACCAAGTCGGCTCACTTAACCAATATTACACAGTCAGCTCTCAATACAAAATATAATTAATAATGCAAAGATAAAATACAAAGTTGGCGCTCTTACATAACCAAAATATAGATTATCCACAGTCATAATCCAACTTAGCTTGCCAGGAGTCCACGTCATACTCCCCAAATCATCGCTACAATCCAACTGCTCTGTATCGCTGTTCTGCTGATGTTGCCTGTCTTCAAATCTCTCTAACTCTCTGTACTAGTCACCAAAATCAAATCGATCTTAGATGCAGGTCATACATACCCCATAGTATCTTCCTCTAAGCTCGCACGTGATAACTCATCAATCTCGATCTTTGCTACCCAAAATAACTTTGTATTTCTACTTATGTACTTAGTCGATTTCAAAACCGAATCACCAAAACTCAACTTCAATTCAATCGATCAATATGCCAGATGTGTTGCCATAAATGACAATCAAAAAGTTATTCATAACAAACAAATTGATCACTTGCCAACAATCTCTCCCTCCTGCATTGATGGCAACACTTAACAAAAAAATGACTAAGTGTTCCAACACAAAAACTGTCTCTCCTCTCTTCCTCTTCTATTTTGCTTCTCTCTTCTCCCTTATTCATTTTTTCTTCTCTCTTCTCCTCTATTCATTTTTTTCTTCTCTCTTCTCCCACTTTGACAACAATGATAAAGGTGCATAAAAAGTAATACAACTAGTGCTTGCTCACCATTTTCAGAATATCTTGAAAAGAATCTTCCAAGGTCTATGCTTTTGCGCTCCATGATTCAACCAATAGTTGACTAACATGAATTAGTCCATTCAGTGCATATGATGATGTCTCTATTGCTTTCAACTCTCTAGGCATAGAGTTTGTTAGTGATTCTGCTATCTTCTCCATATCTGATAAATGTACTTCAAGAATTGATAGTTTAGGAGTGATTAAACTCTTCATCAAACCAATCTTGACATGACTCTCCCTTTCTCTATATCCAATACATTTATCTTTTCCAAAATCCTTGCTACCTCTCTGTCCATTTCCATTACCGATTGTGAGGAGGTCTCACAACTGTCCATCATACTGTTCAAGGTTGCCCTGTCCTTAGCAATAATGTCTTCAATGTTCTGAACATGTCTGATTGGGTTCATGCAATAACTGAATAGCATACTGCCATGTGCAACACAACTCTTAGCTTTTGCTGTAACAGATTTCAGAATGCCCAAGTCCCATGAAATAGACTGGAAAACTTCCATCAATTTCTTCTCCAAGTAGCTCTTCTCTGCCTTTTCTTCTGCAATCTTCACTAGGGTCTCATAGTGACCATCAAGATTGTCAAGTGCTAACTTCAAGTTTTCTACATCATCTCTCCTTTGGAAAACAATAGGTACTGGAAGCAATTTGTTCACAGTATCGATTGTTCTAAACATTACCTTAGTTTTCTTGTCACTTTTCTGCTCAGATCTCTCCTTTGCTTTAGTGAGTGCGGTGAAAGCTAGACTCACCAACTCATCCTCATCCATGCGATCAACATTAACATCAATAGGTTTGTTTTTAGTTGCCAACAATAAGATAGAAGATGTGTCATTTTCAGTTTTGACTTCAACTTTTGCTTCTTCTTTCTGCTCCATTTCCTTCTGTTCTTCCTCTCTCTTTTCTTCCTCTTTCTGTTCTTCATCCTCAGCGATTGTATTGTCAATGTTTCCTTCAAATGGATCCTTGTCGTCATGTGAAGTGTCAAGAGTCACAGGCACACCAGAAACATAGAAATCTGGTTGCATATCATCTTCTGTGAAGAGCCCAACCTGGCTCTGCTAATAATTCACTATGTTTTTGCACAAATTTACCACTTCCAAGCAAAACACCCTGATTTGAATATTTGAAAACCAATTTGCTATTCCTTAACCATTTCTTATCATTAAACAAGATGTATCTCTGTTTATTTATGAATATTGGAAAAATACATTCAAGTCGATATTTCTTGAGAGTTTCAACACTTATTAAATTCAGAACTATGCAAATGATTGAAAATACCGTGTATTGGCGCAGACTGGTTATCAAACAATGAAACGGCAGCCTTGCAACACCCTTCACTACTAGCTGCAGCCTCTAGCAATAGCCTTCTCCACCTGCGCTGAGATTACAACAGTTGCGCGGTTGGTATCCCTTCACGCGATCCCTATAATGGACGCCGTATGGAGTAGGACCTTCCCAACAACAACCACCACTTCCAAACGCATCACCTCAACTCCATAGGCTGCTAATTAATACGCAACACCAGTATAAATAACCAGCGTTAACCTTTCATCTGCTCGAATCAATCAACTGCCAACAGCCGGCCAATCCAGACGATTTTGATCCAGAATTCAGTATTTCCTCAATTCGTATACATCAGCACGAAAGGGAAGAATTGATCTCTTCCTCCAATCACAGGCAAGAAACCGCACCCTCACCTCAGTGTGCAGACAAACTTTCAGCATTATCTCTTTCCTTCAGCCACATGCAAAATAGTATGAAGGAAGAATACAATCGATTATACAATAGCAATCGATTACAGGCAATTAATTATACAACAACAATCAATTGTGGATTAGATGAAGAAGAATCAGTCTTCAATCAACTAATTTGACCCTTCAGCTAGGGCATAGAAAGTAGGAACAATTCCCAAGAACAAATTCAATAATCAATATT
>MU225550.1:420538-435941 GCA_018584345.1 Thuja plicata
GATATTGATGAAAAGGTCATTTTTGGAGCCAAATGAGTTAATAAATTATATTACTCAATATGTGCCTAAGTATAAAAGTGCTTCAAGTGAAAAGTGTGTGAGAGAAGACAATTTTTAATTATAAAAGGCATAGGCAAGGCATTCATTCACTATCGATTGATTATATTATATTTGGCTTGTTTTCTCTGAGGAGAAGTTCTGATCTGTGCCCTTGCTGAAGTATAACGGTCAAATTGGCTTCTAGAAGATTGATTCTTCTGAAGTTAATATCTTATTGGTTGCTGAAGTATAACCAATCCTTCTTCCATACTGTCTGCCCGTTACTAGAGGAAGAGGTAATTCTGAAATTGTTCATGCACACTGAGGGTGCGAATTTATTTGGGAGAGTGATTCATGTCCGTAGAAATGGCATCATCGAATTATTAATTCGATTGAAGATAGTTAGCGTCTGGAAGAGAAGAGACATTGCAGATTTCGAATACAAGTGTTGTTGGTTGTGAATCGAATTTCATTATTGGTGGGCGATATACATTCTTCCCAGCTTGCAGATTTCTGCGAATAAGAAACTCAGACTGTCGTGAGTTTGCTCTAGGGCAGCTTTGTAAGTGGATGGAGACGGCATTGCTGGTGGAAGCAAACCGCAGTCACATAGAAGTCAATGTGTAGAGGTTGCGTACAATGTCCAGACTTTGTGGACAAAGGGAAACAACTCGCGGCTAGCATGCAGAGCCGTTAACATGACTGTGCAGCCCGCAACCAGCTAGCAAGGAGGAAAGTTAGTGGAGGCATTACAATATGCCAAGGAAGCATTTCGATTCAAGTCCACTGCAAACGAAATGGTATTTTTTGGATGTACTCAATTAGTAGTTGGTTTTAAGACTTTGCCAAGTCATTTGGTATTGGCATTATTTAATTTCAGAATTCTATTTTGCAAAATACAAAAGTATATTCTAATTTGTCCAAGGGAGTTAGCATTGTTATTGAAGAAAGTGCATGTGAATTTGGAATTTAGCAAAAGACCAGATGTTTCAATAATAAATATGCTGGAAATAATGATGTTCTTGGATTGAAAATTATATTTTAAAGTTGATTAGATAAATAAGGAGATACATTCTGGCAAAGTTTATTACTTGTGGTTGCAAAATCTATTAATTCATAGCAGAGCCAGGTTGGGCTCATTACAATGGTATTAGAGCTTGCGTTCCAACTGTTCGACAAAATGCCAAACTAATGAATTGAAAAGGAAATTGATGTTGAATCTAGTTATGACTTAGACAGGGTCATTACAAAGCATGCATTAATTTTGCTTATCACCTGCTATCAGATATTTTCATATTGTAGTGCAATATTCTTCAAATGTTCAAATGGTATAGTTTATCTTGTTTATGATCTCATCCACGATCATTGCATATAACCTTTAAATTTTGTCTTCCCATTGCTTGGTGAGCCCATTTTAATCCTTTTCTTGCTCAAAATTTTTAGTAATGAAATCTCGGGTATAATGTAGAAAACAACTAGGGATTGTAAAATGGGTTCAATTTAGGGCCATAAAAGTAGGCTAAATGAAAATTAGAGAAAAAAGAAAAATGGCAACTAATGCCCCGTGAAATCCATTCAAATTGTTAAAATTTGAGAAAAATAGCCCAAAGACTAAACCCTACTTGTTTACAATTGCCCACTAGAAATTAAATATACACTTGTCAATAACATGTACAAAACAGTCTTCATAAACATAAACTTCTTTTTTGCCCCTGCTTTGATATATAAATGAAAAATGATTAAAGAAGCCAAGTTTTAAAGGGCAAAGCTAATGACAGGGATTGCTGAATTGTCCAGTTAGGTAATTTGGTTTCTTTTTGTTCCACCGAGTTGCAAATTTTTGGGGTTGATTCTGATAGTCGTAGAACTATTAGCAAATCACAATCAAGAAGACAAAAGACCAGAAAAACTGAGAGTATTGAACATAATCTGCAAGGAAAAAGCGCTAATCAAGTAATATGCAACTAATAATCAAGAATCCCTTTGTAAGATTTAAATCTATGGATGTAGCCAGTAAGGGCGATAGCATTTGCTTGTCTTGTCAAATATGGTCTCTGTATGTGTGATTGATGCATCTCTGCATTTGTTAGATTCTCCAGTTTTCTAAATCAGGCATTCAACTATTTTTGATAAGAAAACTAAGTTATTAAAATAATGTAATGTTTCTTTAATGGTCATTTTAGTTAGTTTCTGTTTAACTTTTAGAAACATCATAGTGTAATTGCCTATATATTGTAAACTCCGTATTACATGGTATCAAAGTGGATCAATGGTATTTTTTAGAGTTTGGCAATTTTTTTAATAAAAAATTCATTTTTGGAAATCCTAAATTTCTTGAGAAATTTTAACAAGTTTTTTGGCTCGATTTTTTCAAACAAATCATAGCAGTTTTTGTGGAGGGTTTCCTTCAAGAAATCACTACAATTTTTGAGATTTTTTTGTGGCCTTTTTTTTTGTTTGCTCGTGTAGCTTTTCGTCTGCATCCCGTCGGTTTTTTTCACAGTTCCTTCTTAGGGTGTTGTTTTTGCTATGAGGTTGTTTTTGTCGAATGGGATGTTATCATGGCATCAGAGGCTTTTTGAGGATTTGCGCCCTCTAATAGAAGCAAGCCCGCATTCGTTTTTTTGTAGAAGCCATTTTCATGCCACGCGTCTACTCAAATCGCAACCCTAGTGTTGCATTTCAGATCTTCCAGGCCATTTTTTTACTGCCTTATGAAGACTATGGTCGTTTTTTGGGTGTTTTTATCCCTCCTGCAAAGGGCTTTCCATGCCTATGCAATCCTCTCAGAAGCTTGCGACTGTATACGAGTCATTTTTTGTGCCGTGATCTCAATTTTGTGCCCTTGAATTTTTTCCCTGTGTTTTTTGGCGTACACGAGCTAGGGTTTCTTCTTTGATGGTATCTGGTCTTTTTTTTCAAACCTAGGGTTTGGACGTCAGTAGAAGTGTTATTCCTTCCATGAGAAGGATTTGTTTCGTATTTTTCGGTTTTATAATTTTTTTCTGTAAAAAAATGTTCTAGGTTTTTTTAATTTTTCCTCAAATTATATTTGGGTTTTTCTTGATTTCCTCCTAAAAATCATGGTTGTTCTTTTGTTTTTTGCACGATTTTTTCTCACAAAATTTGCGAGATCTTTCTCTGTAGGAGGGTTTTTTGTTTTTTTCCACAAGAAATCATAACTAATGTTTCAGTATATGGGTTTTGATCGATTTTTCTCCTAAAAAATTGTGTTTGGTTTTTTTCTCGATTTTCTCCTTAAAAATCATTTCTAGGTTTTTTCGATTTTTTTCCATAAAAATTGTTTCTAGGTTTTATAATTTTTTTTCTAAAAATTACTGTAATGTTTTATAATTTTTTCCTCAAAAAAATATTGTTGTATTTTTTGATTTTTGTTCTAAAAAATTTGACAGTTTTTCGTGGGCGATCTCAGCATCACATCCAAGGATTTGGCAGTTTTCTCCACAAAAATTGTGGTTTCTTATAGTTTGTTTTGGGTTGTAGAGCTCATTTACAAAAGTTTTTGCCATTTTTTTGAACAAAATTGTGTTTGTTTTTCTCAAGCATTGGAGGGTTTGACAATTTTCAGCTCAAAATCATGGTCTTAGTTTTAGAAGATGAAGTCGGTGTCTCTGGCTACAGGGAGGGACAATTTTGTTTACCGGACATTAGGTTGGAATGATTGTGGCTATCTTGGTAATTTCCAAAAGTTCTGCAGAATCATGGAGGGTTTCAGCAGTAGGTTCATTTTCTAGAGCGTTCTTCTATGCATTTGTGACCAAATGGGGGTAGCCTTCTATGCATTTGTGACCAAAAGACCTACAGATTGTCTTCTGTTGGGTAGTTAGAATGATGATCATTAAGGGAGGGTATAAAAATACTGTAATGTTTCTTTAATGGTCATCTTAGTTAGTTTAGGTAGTTTCTATTTTCGACTTCTGTTTACATTTGTCTCTTTTAGAAACATCGTAATGTAATTGCCCATATATTGTAAACTCAGTTTTTATTATTAAATATACAATTACCTTTACATAAGTAATATTTATAAAGTAGAATTTTTGAGAGATATTGAAGCTCAATTTTCAGATTCAGATGCTATTTGGTTTCCTGAATATTGACTTTGGACTTTTGTTTCGAAGTTATATATTATAAAATGAGTTTCAGGAGAAATATTGCGTACAAAACTTTGATTTTTAGAGTTTGTTGTAAGCAGTATTTCTCAGACCCTATTTTTTCCTGGATATGGACAGCAGACTTACTTTTTGGTTAAGAAAGTATTTATTTTAAAGACTTCAGGCTTCCACAATCCATAATGATAAAAAATAAGCTTCAGGAGAGAGATTGATTAAAAATAATTGTACACAACTTCTCTCCTCAAGAATGTATTTAAGCATAATGGATCTTGGAGTCTTGGAGTATTTTATATAGCATCTTATGAACTGTTTTCTATCAAAAATAGCAGGCTGTGGTCTCTGTACAGAAAATTAAACAGAAGCTGAGAAACACTGCTTAAGGATTACTCTGAAAATAAAATAATAAGTAACAAAGAAAAGCAACTGTCATCTCAAACCTGCATAGTAACAGTCACCCGAGACCTTAAAAGGATTAAACATAAAAACAAATAGTGGAAATATTTAAAGCCTAAGTCCATGTATGTGTCCTCTGCTTCTGACCATATGAGGTTCCTTGTCAATTGTGCACTCAGGATTGCTTGAAAGTATAATCTGTTCAGGTCTTATTGTCAGGGAGAGGAAATGTCCTGAATTACTTTTTGCTTGTTCCTTCCTTTGTGCTTTTAATCATTCAGAAAATTAGGAAGGATATACTCATACAATTATGGCAGGATAGTAAATCATTATTCTTTTTGATAACATTTTCTTTTTATTGTTCGTCCTGTGTATGTTTTATGGACAGGTGTTTCTCTTGGTATTGGAAAGCAATTTTATTAGTCATTGTGCAGGGAAAACACTATGTGTTCTGTCATGTTATCTCATGGAATCGGTATGGTTCAGACCTTTCTGCAACAGTTAGTAGTTCCAAAACAATTTATATTTATTGCCAAGAACCGCATTTCCTTAAAAAATAATGTTTCTTAATTTATGTCTGACCACCATCATAATTTAATATTCAGCTTCCCATCTCTTATGCAGGATTCAGAATGGAAACCATTTCTTCATCATCTCTGGATTTCTCTGAAACTTGTTTGTTCGAAGATTAAAGTCCAGCTGATGTTTGATTCTGCAGGCCAATCATGCCCATATGCAATGGACCAGAGATCCTCCACTTTTGGTTCTACTTCTCTAAAAGAAGCTGATTATATTTCTTACTTGGTCAAGGAAATTTGCTATTCAGATTTATCCAACGATTCAACTTATTTGAAAAAAATTCTTGTTGCAGCTTCACAATTAATGCAGCTTCTTCGCAACATTCTTAAGGCTTGCTATTTGAAAACTGAAAAGCATGTAGATAACTATCTACATATTACAGAGACATACATTGTGGACATCGCTTGGGTTCTCTTAAATAATCTTTGCTTCAACAAAACTGTTTCTCCTGTGAAAGATTCCTCTGATCATTCTTTGATTCCTACAAGTAACCAGGCATTTCATTATGTGGAAAAGGAACTTGTTTTAGGTTCCTTAATTCAATTTCTTTGCTCTTTGGTGCATGCTATTGCTTCCAAGAGCAGTGAAGTGGGAGGAGTGAGTCTTGTAAGTCATTGGCCCTTGTTGACAAAAATAAATGAAATGATTCCAGCACTTTCAATTCCAAGTCTTGCTCTGCACAATCACCCAGGACAAAGTTGTATTTCAGATTTCCTGCGCCATAAGATTTTGGTAATCTCTTTTTCTTACCTTTAGATAGTCAAACTTAATTGGCGTTTGCTTCCTTCATTTCATGCAGTGTTATGTGCTAGCTTTTGGAATGATTTTTAAAAAAAAAATTGTTTCTTTCAAAGCTGAGAAGGTATAAATGTTTAAAGGCATAATATATTCCATTTTTCTGTAATTTGGCATGTGTATGAAAGTGGTCTTTGGTGTGCCATTATAGATTGAAAATCCTTAAGCTTGAGATTAATAAGACTGATGCATGCGACTTATGTTTTTGGATTGACAGATAAAGATCATGTTGTCTAGACTCTAGACACTTTTGAATTGTAGCTGATGTTCAAATATATAGGAGAACTCTCTAGGATTTAAGAGTTCAAGAAATATCTCACACCTTATCATTACAGGTCATTAAAAGAATAGCCTTGAAGGTGACCATGGCATCACAACCTTGTAATGAATTCACATCAATAGCAATTGTTGTATAATGCAATCCGAAGTGTTAGCTTGGAGGATCATGTGGATATCTTATCATATTTGAGAGTTCCATGGATTTTCTTCATATCAGGGACCAGTGAGTTCAACCAAGTCAGCTAAGCTCATTGGCAGTAGCTTTCAGGAAATCCCACAAAGACATTCATTGTACAATTTTGTAGGTTGATAAGCAGTTTCACAGAGTTCAGGAATTTCCAACCAGAAAATTTGAAGTTGCTAATCTTTTTAGATATATTAATGGGGAATTCTATAGGGGTCCCTGCTCATAAACAACAATATTACATAAACATCCAAATACAAAGAGCTTAATTGGTAGACTAGTATGATGAGCTATAGACGCCAAGCATAATCTAGCAGGATCATAGAAAAGCCAACTATGGGCAGTGATTGTCAAAAAGAAAAAAAACAAGCATTATTCAGTGGAGGATCTTGCAGCCATGTATTCATCATGTATTTAAAGACCTGTAATTGAACACTATACCAAACCCCACTGTTACCCCCCTCCATGTGGGGGTTAACTAGAATTGATTGGTTCCTCCACCAATGGGATGTTTTCATCACCAGATTGCCCTTGACAAAACCCTGATAACATGGGGAATGTTACTGCATAGCAGATGTACCCACACTTTGAAGACATTTGCATAGAGGAGCCACAAATGAAAAATGATAGTGTAGTCATTACCATCCTCCGATTGACCATCGAAGTGGTGAACATGGAACCCTGAGAGAACCTCAAGAACATCATCATTATATGCTTCCAAAACATGAAACTCTTGCCTTGGGGTCTCCACCAAATTTAATGATTCCTCCCTCTAAAATGAAGAAGATTTGGAGCTTGCTCCCTAGTCTCAATCACTTGCACTGTGATGACCCCTCTATGAGATACAATTTAATAAAAAAATAAAATAATAAGTCAAAATATAAAAAAATAATAAATAAATATATTAATTATCAAATGAACAAATAATATATCAGTATTATTAGATATAATGGCAAGGGACTAATATGTAATGTTCCATTTATGACATGAGATTTAATAATAAATAATAATAATAATAAAAATTAAAATGTAAAAATAAAAAAAATAATAAATTATAATATAATATAATTACGAGACATCTAAGTATCTCAAGTTTGTGAAATCTCTGTAGAAACAAAATTATAATCTTGAATAAAATATCATATGAAGAGACTAAGTTATATCAGCTAACATACATCAAGTATAAAAGATAGTAATTAACGAATACGACTGAAAAGATATCCAAGCGTCAGCGGTTTGGTCAATGTTAGCAAGAAGAGAACGAACTCAGTCACCAAAATTCTAAGTACTAATATATTGGCTTCATAGAAGACAGAGAATAATATCGAGGAATAATGTTAAAATGATTAGTTAAGAATGTTGCTATGGTATAACTAGAAACGACAATAATTATCTAATAAGGATAGTGATTAATGGATGGCTAGTCAGGCAGCGATTAAAGACCATTCGGTTATCTATGAAGTGGTGCGAATCAGTTTGAAGGATTAATTGACGATTATGATAGCATCAATTAGTAATGTCTAAACAACATACAACGATTATGGGCCATCCTGTGAACATTGGAGAAAGGTGACGACTTTTCAACAATGGACACTTGTATTTGATTGATGTTGTGAGGTGACAACTTTGCAACATCTCCATCATGATGGATATCATGTGACTTGATATCCATGACATGTCATGTTGGTTAGGATATCTTAGACATCATGGTATATATCATATGGCTGATATCATTAAATAAACCATAGATGATTTAGAGATCTTCATGGTGGATATTATGTGACGTAATATCCATGGACATGCCATGATACAATATTTATATGATAGACATTATGTCACTTAATGTCATTAAACATACCATAACTGGGATATATAAGGAGAATGTAATGTTCTCGAGTATATCATATCCTTTAGTATCACGAGATAGGTGATACTTCATATCACGAGTTATGTGATACGTGATACTCTGTATCACGAGTTAGGTGATACTTCATATCATGAGTTATGTGATATGTGATACTCTGTATCTGTAAAGAGCCTTTATAAAGTTTTCCTCACAAATCCATCCCTAACTTCAGCTTCACACTTTTCACTTACATAAAGACTATGCTTTATGTGCACATTTGAAATATAATAAACTATTATATTTCTTTCCAATTTAATGAGGAAAAACAACCCTTTCATTAAAATAACAATATTTTGACACAGGGTCCTTGTTTTATGAGCTCAGGATTTAAAACTTCTCAACCTGGTTCCAACGAGCTATCACACTAAGATGCCCAAAATACGATCCCAATAAAAATAACAACCTTAGCCGATTTAATTAAATAATAATAATAATTCACCCTTCTTGCGAAAATAACTGAGGAAGCATCAAAATCAAAATGCGACAGCATAGGAGTGATCCTGATGATGAAAAATGATGAATGAACCTGACGGGGTGACTTACTAAAAATAGACGCTCCCTCCAAGAATCTTGGAGTCCAAACCGGAAGCTGGGAATAAAATTTGAGAGCATCATATAACTCCTCTAAATCATCTGAGCTCTGTGCAACCAATTGTTGACTTACTATAAATAGTAAGTCTTTCAAAATGGGACAACAACCCACAACAGGGTCCTCTAATCACTAGTATTAGCCTACAAGGACCCAATGATAGGCTAAATCCAGTAATCTCCAATGCTCTCTCAAAACGGGGACATTATAGTCCTCCCTTCCCGAAATTGCTTGTCCCCAAGCAATCCCAGAAAACAAAACACAGAAGTCCACCTGGATCCCAAGGATAGAATGGAATAATGTCCTTGCGATCACCTGCAAACTCCTGTGATGAAGTCCCCAACCACTGAGCTAACCAAAACACACTGTCATCATGCCAACCATAGTTGTCCACACAATCTGCAATGCCAAACCTGTCACTACCTGGATCCCAGTAGAGATGAAACTCACAACCATCCATAACAAGGAAGAATGGATATCCAATACCATCTAAAAGATCAGAGCTCCCTGCACACCTTGCCAATTTGCTCTGTGTACTCCCAAAATCTAGATATCCATCCACTATAAAACCATCCTGGATGTACTGACCCCGCAAGACACCTCCTGCTAACTTGCAGTAACCAACCCCATCAACCGCAGATGGAGCAAACCCATCCCAAAAAGAATGGTATAACCTTGGAGCCAACCCACACCGACGTGCAAAGAAGTCCTCAACTGGTGGGTCAAAAGATAAATGATGAGCGCTCCTCACTATGTAATCATGATGAAATGCTCTAATCCCTGTCAGAGGCTCATCAAAATCAAACCGAGAA
Source organism: Thuja plicata (assembly GCA_018584345.1). Taxonomy (NCBI): domain Eukaryota; kingdom Viridiplantae; phylum Streptophyta; class Pinopsida; order Cupressales; family Cupressaceae; genus Thuja; species Thuja plicata. The sequence goes on from MU225550.1 coordinate 430,248, forward strand.
CCAGGAGATGGCTCAAATCTCTGACTCTGAACAACTGGTTGGGCAGGATCCTAGGTAACTCTCTCAGCAAACCCAACCACAAAATCCCTATGAGGAAGCATTGTAGTCAAGGTATTTACAATTCTCTCCACCAAAAGCTGAATACTGTGAGAACCCCGGATAAGTATACCCTAAGAAGCTCCGAAAAGACCCTCCTGCAAAACCGGGCTCTCAAGCAAGTACTCCATGAACGACTCTGTGCAGTAGAAATTATAAGAAGCAGCATCAACCTGCTCCCCTGCAATCCACAGCTGATCCCTCTGAACCTGTGGCACTACCAACTGCCTATCACTATCAGCTGTATGAAAAGGAGGAATAGATTTGCTTCGGACACTAGGAAACAAATCATCATGAGAACTAGCCTCCAAACTAGATGATACCCTTTCCGTGTCCTGGGAATCAAAGGGAGTGGTGTCAACAACCTGGCACACAACTCTCGGACAAATCCACACTGGCTACCACAGGACTCCCAAAAACCTTCTCTGTATCATCTGTCATCGTGCTAACAACTGGAGAACTGGATACCACAAAACTCTCTCTACTGTCCTCCACTGATGTACTAACCTCCTCTGCATCTACTGCATCCGTCTCAAGGATGGATGTAACCGCGTCCCCAACACATCCATCACTACCAACTGTGGAAGCTAACTCATCACCAACCACCACTATATGTAATTGCACTGGATCTATGGCTGGCAAAGACTGAACCGCTCCAACTCCAAAGTCACTTCTCCCAACTGCAACTGCGACTCCTGGAGAGCCAACTGAGTGCCCTCTAAATCCTTAGAAGTCGCTGTGAGCGTCTGAGTAAGCTCACTCACCTCCTCTCTATCCATCAGTGCCTCATATGCCGTACTCCCCCACTCAACTAGGCGACCTCGGTCGACTACCAACTGTAAATAGTTCTGTCTCAAAATCTTGACAGCCTCCCATATGGAATGAATCTCTGTCATGGAAAGGTAATCACCACTGTGCTCATCTGCCATAGGACCACTCCAAACATAAACAACCAAAACTGACGAGTGACATCGAAATGCTCGAGAGTAGAAGTAATGTCTCTCTCACCGACTCTCAACTGGCTAGTCACATGATGACTCTGCACAACGAGTCTCCTATGTACAATCTCAACTGCACTGTCCATACTATGGAAGGAAGCTGTATCCAACAAGCTCCCCTCAAGATTACCGTATCTCTGTGTACTGTCATCCGAGCACACATCTACAAACTGAGTACTGACATCGAACTCATCCTCATCTACCCTTGAGGAAGCTGCTGCTAAATCTAACTCATCACAATCCTCAGCTACCTTGTCCTCTGTAACCACATGACAATCCAAATCCTGGGTTCCATCCTCACTCACTAACAGCTCAGAGTCCTCCCCCACGGTCTGATAAATCAAGCATGACTCACTGCAGGTACAGTCATCCTCATGAGTCACCGAAGAAGTAACCTCATCTAAAGGAGTGGAAGCCCTGGCTGTAACAATCTCCTGCCACTCATATGCTTCCCCATACTCATCCGTGAGTCCCTTTAAAAACGGATCCTGTAACCCACCACCACCGGATGATAAAGCCAAGTCAATACCCAATGCCGGATATAAAAACCAAACACACTGCAGCCCACATTATCTTCACACTCAACATCCGAGGTATCCACAATCCTAATATCAACATCATCTATCTAAAACCCCTCTGCTATCTCCGGCTGACATGACTCCATGTCATCACGTGAACCAAGTACACTGTGGCATGAACCTATGTCTCCTAACTCATCTTTAACACTCCAATCCTGAGTGTCATCACTGGGTAGCTCCATCCTCACATCCCCAGTACAAGAAAAGACTACAGTCTCTTGTACTGACTCCACACTCTGACAATTGTCATAAACATCCGAGTTGTCAGAGCTCAAATACTCCTCGCAGTCCTAAAAAATAACACCATCATCCACGGTGTCAGAATCCCTAGTGGTATCTACAACATCCTCCACTCTCATACTATCCACGACATCATCAACAGGCTCATATAAAGGATTGGTGTCCGGAAAATCAGACCCTGTATCACTGATACTGCTACCAACTGATGCAAGATTGCCGTCAATGGCAGTAGACCTATCACCAGCTTGATCCGTGTCACTACCTCTAGTAGGCTCAGGATGTTGAAACTGAGTACCACTATCTGCCAACAAGTCAGGCACATCCACATGTCCCTGTAAAGAATCTCCACCCTCAGGTATGCAAATAGGACTAGTGGCTGATCCACTAAGTACAGGAACATCTCCACCAAAATCAGAAGCTGCTGAAAACTCATCATGGAGATCTCTAGATGTCTCACTTGTATAATACTCACGTCTCTCCTCATATCCTCTCTGTGAAGAGGACCTATTGAACAAAGAAGCCAAATAATCTGCTGCCCTATCAATAGTTGCTGGATTTAAAAGTGGCGCATTTAATCTTTCCAGTGTTTGCCTTTGTTTCTCCATATCCTTAACTAAGACATTTGTTTGTTTTCTTAATTCAGACAAACTATCTAACTGGTTTCTATGAGTACTAGATTTCCTGTATCTATCCATGACTGCAAAAAAAACCAGAGTGCTGATCACTCAAGTCAAACAATCAAGCCCAATAACAATCACCCCCACAGGATGGCAGGAAAACTGCTCTGATACCACTGTAAAGAACCTGCTTGGCTCTAACTCTGATGTTTGCTTTCAAAGTTTGAATTTGTTTTGGATTTGTAATAGAATATAAATTTTTAACACAATTTGCCAGGTAAAATAATGATTCCACCAATATTCTTTAACCAACCAATTACATTGAAATCCAAATAACCATGCCTTCTGTTTAATTTAAAATTCAAAACCCCAACTACAAATTATCAGCACCATCTCTGAATATTCTTAATGAAAATATAATTGAAATTATTCAATGCCTTCACAAAAACAAGCATGAAATTTATTATAAATGAACTTGTTCAATATTCAAACTCCTTCATGCTATTCATTCATTCTTGTTTGGGTTCAAAATATGGAGACAAGGGTTTGGAAAGAGCTTGCTGATTGAATTGGGGATTCAATTCAGTGTTTCGATCACTTTGAACTGGTGAAAGATTCCAGCCAATTGTGACTGTTTGGTTGAAGGCATTACAACATTGGGAGGAAGAGCTTAGTGCTGCGTTTGATATTTGTGGGAAGTGTTGGACGTTTTAAGGGAGAGAGCTTGCTGCTTGCTGGTCGTGGTTTTAGTAATGGGCGTGGACATTCCAAAATAGTAGCAGTCATCATTCTTATTGTTTGCAGCCAGCGTGAAGGAGTTTGAATATTGAACAGGTTCATTTATAATAAATTTCATGCTTGTTTTTGTGAAGGCATTGAATAATTTCAATTACATTTTCATTAAGAATATTCAGGGATGGTGCTGATAATTTGTAGTTGGGGTTTTGAATTTTAAATTAAATAGAAGGCATGGGTATTTGGATTTCAATGTAATTGGTTAGTTAAAGAATATTGGTGGAATCATTATTTTACCTGGCAAACTGTGTTAAAAATTTATATTATATTACAAATCCAAAACTAATTCAAACTTTGAAAGCAAACATTAGAGTTAGGGCCAGGTAGGTTCTTTACAGTATCACGAGTTAGGTGATATGTGATTTCTGAGCATCCATATGGATCATGTTAGGATCCTTCTGAACTTAGTATTACATATTGATTGGACCGTATGAGACATGTCTCTACGTAAATTTAGTATCCATATGGAAGACATCACGAGACGTGATGTCGTTGCACATAACATGGATATTTATGAGCTATGGTGAATATCATGTGACTTGATATTCCTGCATATACCATATCTCTTGATATCACAGTGAGGTGATTTTTCCTCTCTTTCAAAATTAATGGATCTATTGCGACTCATTTTGATGGATTTTATCTTCTCTAGCTAAGAGGGAGTGTTGATGTTTTGTGTAGCTATGTTGAGGGTCATAAGTGTTGACACAGGCGACCACTACACATTTTGTTTGATCATCCTCCCTAGCTAAGAGGGAGTGTTAATGTTTGTAGCTTCAGTCGTATGATTATTTAGAATAAATAATATTATATATATGTTGATTAATAATAATATATATTATATTATTATTAATCATATGAGATTTAATATTCAATATTAAATCTATTATTCCAAATTAATAATTGATTGATATAACATTATAAGATTAATTAAATTATATTGAATAGACATGTCCCATGAAGGGACATGCCTCTCCTAGCCTCTTTCCCAATTTAAAAGAAAGAGAGATTGTTGCATTTGGAAAACACATACAATATACAATCTAGGCAGTTCTATTACATTTGAAGCTATCCTAAAACTTAACAAAGACTACTTGTAAGCCATCTTGGTAATGCTTATGTCTATTGTCCAATAGCTTATTGTGAATATGCAAGACTACTTGTAAGTCATCTTGGTAATGCTTAGGTCTGCTGTCCAATGGCTTAGAGGAAACCAAACATTGTGCTGCCCATGCTACATCTCCAGCCTGAAAATCGCCTCCATTCACTTTGCTGAAATGACCTTTGGCACGCCATTAGACACACTTTTAATACTACTTTCTTTCCATTAACCTTGAAAGTAAATTCTAATCTCTTGAAACATGGGGAATATTTGTCTAGAGATTCCATCCACTCGATGCCCAAGATGCCATTTATATCATCTAATTCCACCGCATAGAAATCGTTTGTAATGGTGTAGTTACCTAACGTGATGCTCAACTGAGAAATTTTGTGTAAACATGACAATTAATGGCCACTAACCACCTTACCATCAAATCGCTCATGTTCCATTATTTGGAAACCCCTCTTGGTAACCAAAGCGAGATGTATGAAGTTGTGGGTAGCCCCACTACCTAGCATCATTTCTATTAATAATTCTAGCCTTTGGTTCTGTTGTTGTGCCCTTTGCTCGTTAGCTTGCTGCACTTTGACCAATGTCTGTAATAAAATAAAAAATCTTTCTTCCCCCTGATCTCTGACACTCCTTTCACCCATATTTACTTTCCTTTGTTCACTACTCTCAATTTTTTGGGGTTGTTTGCACTATTGTGTGACTTCTTGTGTAAACCTAGTATGTTGGAAGTTGTCTTGCCTTCTGGAACCTGTGCAAAGTGCCACTATTTTCTCTATTCTCTATTGCTGTATCTTCTCTCTCTTTCTCTCATGAAAGGCATAGGCTGCCAGGAAAACTAACTCTGATACTAGTGTAAAATTCCCTTGTTTATTTACACCTTACTAGGTTTCAAATTCAGAAATTTCATCAAATAGTTGTTATTCCATACTGTTTTGCATTGCTATTTGGTTTTCTACATTTGCACGGTTTTGTCTAGTTCCCAGGGCCTGTTTGTTTTGCGGAATTTGTGTATGCTGGAATAGCCAATTCTGGAATTCAACTGAATTCTGGAATTCTGCAATTCTGAAAATGAATTCTAGAATATGTGTTGGACCCGTTTGGTTCACCCGAAAGATGATTGAGAAGATGCATAAGAAATTTTAATTGCTTATTTCTTAATTTTTTAAATACGGTGTGTATATGTGTGTGTATATACACACACGTGTATGTGTACACATGTGTGTATATATGCACATATACACACACATGTGTACACA
>MU225550.1:446357-458213 GCA_018584345.1 Thuja plicata
CAACTCAATCAGCAAGAGGCTAACCCAAGTGAAGCTATCACCTACGAAGATAAGGAAGACTTTCTCTTTTAGTATTCATTGTGTTGATGGATAGTTTAGTATTAATTTTTGTTTCTCATTCTAACCCGTGTTCAGTGCTTTGTTAAGTCTAACTTTATGATAAGATCATGTTTTTTTAGTCTTCTTGTTTGTACAGGATCAAGGATCTAGAGGGAGTCTCATACTTCCTCACACTTAAGTTTGGTATATTCTAACCTATGTGGTAATGTGATGGTAACTCTCTTGGATTAGAAGTGTTGACATGAAATTTTTCTTTTAGTCCAAGTAATCTTGGATCTATTGATTTGTGTTCATTTTTGGATTATGATTGAACTAACTTGAAAGGTTGAGTATATGATTTCCTAACTCTGAGTACAGGAAATTGATTGAATCTTCAGTTGCTTGGAGTGCTTCTAAAACAGGGTATATTGCTTCTTCAGGAGAAGCTATTGGGACTGATTTTTTCTCTCACTTGAAGGATGTCCAAGTGCTTTGGAAGTTATGTAGGGCACAACTACTACTAAGAGGGAGTCTTAGCCTCATTGATGTATCTTGTATATGTATTGTACCACTCTTGCGGGCAATGCAAGGTGGACATTGTATCTTGTTGTTTTTAATCTTCCTTAAGTGAAGATGATTGTAACCACCCTCTGCGGGAAATGCAAGGTGAATGTTATATTTGTATTTTGGACCTTCTTTAAAGGAAGATATTTGTACCACCCTCTGCAGGCAATGCAAGGTGGGATTGTAGTTCTTAATTTTGACCATCCTTTGCGGGAAATGCAAGATGGTGTTGTAATAATTTAAGTCCACCCTCTGCGGGCAATGTAAGGTGGTGTTGTATTGAAGTCCACCCTCTGCGGGCAATGTACGGTGGCAATCACCCTTTGCGGGCAATGCAAGGTGATTTTTTGAGGCTTGCCCTCTTCCACCCTCTGCAGGCAATGTATGGTGGGTCCATCCTCTGTGAGTAGGCATGATAGATATGGTTGATTTGTTTTGCAGGTATGCATTCATCCTCTGCGAGTAGGCATGATGGAAAGTAATAGTAAGAGCTAGAATCCTCCCTAGCTAAGAGGGAGTGTTAATGTTTAGTAGCTAGATCGAATTCTAGCTCACCTAATTTTAATTAGGAAAAATTAAAATAATAAATTAATTATTTAAATTAAGGAAAATAAATTAATGATTTAATTAAATAATTATGGATGGATTAATTATCTATTTAATTGGAGAATTAAATAAATAATTTATTATTATTTAAGTGGGCATTAAATAATATATATGGATTAATTGTTTATTTAATTTGGAGTATTAAATAAATATATATTGGAGAATTAATATTTATGGATTGATTATTTATTTAATTAGGAAAATTAAATAAATAATTATTAAGTTATATCTTTAATTTAGCTTAATATATTTCGAGCTATTGTATTTATTAATACAATAAAATAAAAGTCTAAAGGGCTACACGTTTGATATAAGGCTGGGCCCTATCTATTTCGTAATTCACCAAGGTAAAACGTTTTGCCTTGCAAAACGTGTGGTATTTGAATATGATATTTTGGCGCCAAAGTTTACCTTCCCCAATGAAGGCCGACTGGTATGGAAATTAGCACCCACCTTGTATATAAAGGAACCTTCATTTGTCAAATATATATTATCAAATCTGCTATTTGTTCTCCATGCGAAATTGCTCATTGTGCAAGTCAGATTTGTATTGGCAACTGCTGTCCAAGGTTCAGTCCTTCATCATTTCCACTCATGCGATTTGGTATTGCTGGAGGAGTATGGACCAAATCTGAAGGTGGTGGTGGAGTGATGTAATTTGCTTATTCCAGATCCGATATTGATATCCTTCCAGCTGGTCTACAAGGGGTTTTGGTGATGAATGTATTGCTGGTACAGATTCGTGATCTTCATTTAATTTCTCCTTAAGATCTCAGAATATCAGCACTGTTGTAATTTGTAAGTTGTTCACTTGCGATTAATATATATCTTATTAGCTGGGTTTTTCACCTCCACAAGGGAGGTTTTCCCAGGGTGATTTGTATTGTGTCTCCTTGTCTCATTTGGTGTTTTATCATATTGATTATCTTATTGGTTTGCAAGTTTAATTTAAACCAGATCTGATATTAAATTAACTAGTCCAACATATAACTTACCACTGTAAGGTCTTAACCCAATTTCTATTTCATATCTGTTACTAACAACAAGATCTTATGCCAATCCCACATCAATAAGTCAAGCATGAATGATGTTGAATGTCCTCCAGCAATGATTGTTTACGGCACCAAGAAAATTTGCAACTTATAATTTTCACCTTTTTGAAGTCGCACTTTACTGCTCAAAGATTAGCCGTCAACACCAATACCCAAAATCTTTATGCCACTGCAGTTATGAACTCATGATTCTACTGAAACCAGCCACACACCAATAAAATGTTCTCAGTTCTCAGCACAAACAGCATTTGGATATACCACACAAGACAAATGGGGAACTTAATATTCTGATTCGTTCCAGCAAAGCATTGAACCCAGACAATTCTTCTCAAAGTTGTCTCCTCTAGAGTTTATTAGGAAGCACCATTTCTAGGAAACACAGGCAGCTTTTAAAATTAGAAGCTATTGCCGTTGAAATATTTCCTTCATATTATCGGCTTCAACAATATTATTAAGAGTTCACGCATACCTCTCCCAGAGGCCAACAAATGTCTTGTAACGGTTCCAAGCTTATTTTCTAGCATTCACCAGGTTCAATATAATCAGTTTTCTGATGCTCAAACTCTTTTCCATGCTAAAGTTTAGCCACGACAATAATAGAAAACAATGATTTATGGCTTGCTAAAATATAATATCTTGCAGCTACTTCAATCGTTCAAGCCCAACCACGGATATAGTTTGACTAGTGCATTACCATTGGCGTCCAATATGACTTAGACCCGATCACCATCCATAAGCAATACCTGAAAACGCTAAAGGCACCAAAACACCCACCTCATTAATTGGTTATATCAGTTCAAACAGAGACCCCCAAAAAAATTCCTGACGGCATGTGTGTTCATACTTCATTCACAACATTGAACTGTTGACTGTATTTTGGTATTCATCCTCCATACGCGGCCAAAATATGAAGTTTGACGGTGAAGAACCAATCAATGAGATTGGTCAAATTTATAAATATTTGCCCCAAACCATAGTCCTTGCTAATGGTCGGTTCTCACTTGATATTTCCTCCCGTTAAAGATTATTCAATCTTGCCGCAAATTTATTAATCAAACCCAACTCATGATTTCCTACAAATAATTATTTTGGGTGATAAAATATTTCAATGGTCTATGCACTTTTATATCCGGCAGCCCCCACATTATATTCACTGATAAATAACTTATATATTCAGGCTGAAATCGAAATGCACCAAAGATTGTATTCTTGACTTTTTGAGAGGCGAATCCTTAATTAAATCCTACCAAATAGAAAATATTTGAGACTATTATTCATCGCCAAATCCACGATTTGCCAGACCTCAAAAAATTTAAAGCTTTAAAATATAATTTCTTCGAGAAAACACAGAATAAGCCTAATAATAAAACCTTTTTGCATTATTCTGAGAATACAATAAAATCCTTATCTTCATTTTTTCTTTATTGGCCCCTTTACTCCATATTTTCCAAACATTCCATAGAAATTTAAACAACATTTTTACATGCAAATGATTTCTTTAAAACCAACATATTACACTGTTAATCATACAATTTCCGACTGAAAAGAGATTCTGAAATGAAATATTGCCTTAAAATCATCAGGGAAGCAAAAACAAAAATATCCAATCGTAGCCACAGAACTTATAGTCAGATTGGATAACCAGAAATATGAATTTGAAGCACAAGTTAGACACTTAAGTGATATCTCCAACTAACAATGGGTTTTCGTCCACTGCCTCCAAGCTCGAGGCTTTCCGTCCTAAAACGTGCTCAAAGAATCCCAAGAGTTTTTTTCCTCAGGAAACTAGAAGTGAAACAAGAAGCTCTCAGAGCTCTGCCAAAAGAAATGAATAAACCGAGCATGGTCAGAATGATTTTCTCATTGTTCTTTTAAAGCACAACCCCGTGACTCTTCATATTCCTCTCTCTTTATTTTCTCTTTTTAACTTAAAATGACTATTCATTTTTCACTAGGCCATTAAAGTCATTTAATACTTTATTAAATAATTAAACTAAGTTGCCATTTAATTTTTATAATTTCACAACTTAAAATTTAATTATTTAATTGACTTCTAATGTCCCAAAAATGAGACATTACAATTACACCTAACATCCAAGGCCGAAGTAATTATTGTAGTAGGGAAAAATCTTTTTATGTACATTTGTCCCAATGCTTGAACAAGTGGCGAGAGAGGATAAGATCTAGGTCAATGAGAAGTAGTTGGGTTGTGTCGTTGGAAAGAAATAGGACCATGATGTAAAAGGGGGAACATATTGAGGTAGACCGTAGAAGCTATGAGAGATGTTGTCTCACAGGTCTATTTGCATCTATGAGAGAGTTAACAGTATCCAAATGTTGATTACAGGTATTGATCTCTTGGACGTGTTGAAAGGAGTTGATTAACCTAGGGGGTTCTAGATTCTCGAGTATTTGTCTATAAGGATTTATGCTGAAGGGTGATGGACACCTAAAGATAAAGAGCCACACATTGTTGGTTTTAAAATTGAATATCTAAAGAAGATAGAGAGATTATTGTTTGAATCCCTGTAGAGGTAGTAATATATCCCATGTATCTCAGAATAACTGGGTATCTGAAGGTCAAAACATGAGGGAATACATGCTGGCTTGATTGTTGGGGCCACTGCGACTGCCAACCACCCGGCCAACCAGCACTGTAAAAATGAATTGTGTAAAAATAAAACATAAACAATATTATATTGTCCTAAACTTAAGCGGATTAGTTTTTCCCTAACCTGATTTGATTTATGGCTGTAGCTGAATTAATACAGAATTCTGCTCTTAAACAAGACTCTTGCTGAAGGAAAAGATACACACCTAGAGTAAAGTTGGGCCTGAACATCAGAACCAATGGGATGGCTAACTCTCCAACTATCTATTGTTCCATCTATCAATCTAACCGTACCTAACCATGGATCAGTTGCAATAACTTGACATGGATTCTAGAGGTCTGTTTATATGAGCTTGCATTGCATAGGGGAGACTTACATAGGCTCATGTTGGATAGAACTAAACATATATTGGGTTTATTGTGTCAAAAGAGTTGTTGAGAGTAGAGTTGGAGAGTTGGCAAGAGGAGGGAGGAACTCCAAGCAAACAAGTAGAGTTTGGTACCAATAGAGACTTTCTTGGCCAGGTTATTTTTAATTTTGGATAATATTTGTTCAAGTAACTGAACATTAGTGTGAGAAAAGGAAAGCTGAAGAACACATAGGCATGTTAAACAAGAAGCTGAATCTAAGCAGTAATGTTAACTTTTATTTTTGGGTCTAAATGATGTCGTAAAAGTTGAAATTTATTCTACATGTTTTCTTCAATTCTATCTTTGGGGAAAATTTCCAGGGAATGAGCTACTAAATAGTTTTACCGGTGTTTGCATCAATACATGTAAATGAAGGATTTGCATGTCAGTTGTAAGATTGTCCAGGTTCAACCTAATTCCTGTAATTCACTCTCTTTGATCCAAATGAGTTGTGCTGCACTTAATGTTTTACATAAATTTAATGTTTTCCAGGATCTCCACCCTCAAATGCAGATTCTGCTGTTGAATTCATTGTACCGTGAGCAATCTAGATTATGAAGATACCAGATTAATATGAGTAATTAACTTGCCTACCAAAGACACATCACATCTCCACTTTTTGTAGATTGTGTTGTGATCATGTTGGATGTTAAATCGACCGAGAAATTTGAATAAATAAGGCTAAAACTGTTGCAATTTCCAAAAGCGTTTTACTCACAATTTGTTTTGGTTGACAAGAGTATATTAACTTCTGAAAGCATCAGGTTTCAAATCAATGTTGACAATTATCTGTTATTTCCTGAACTCCGTGTCACTTACCGCTATTATATTTTTGATTTCTGATGTTTATATTCAAATTTCACTTTGTAGTATAAATATTTAGTCCACTCTCAATTTATCTGTTAGCTGTATTATTATAGGTACCTCTGTTAATGGTTATGTAATGCCCATGGGAAGGGCTTACAGGAGCCCATTGACTAAAAAAATGTAAATGTTGTAGAGAGTTGGCATTTGAAGTTTGGCGAACATCGACAAACCAGATGAGTACCAGTCAATGAGTATCCTGTTACATTTTTTCTAATAACATCCTTGTTGAGTCTAGGAAGCAAATTGGTAGTTGATTCTGTTTGTATGCTGGTCAGAAGACTTGACACAAACAAATATTGAAGGATGTCTGACTATGCTATTAGGGAATGGAGTAGATTGGGCTCGGTTTCCAGTGTCACTGGTGTTTTTTGTTGCCGCAATTAGACTAGTTTGTATTTGATTCAAACGGCATGTGTTCAGTTAGTGATTTATAAGCCATAGCTTTTCTCCAACTACTAGTTATATGCATAAGGTAGTGTTGCATGTTGAACAAATGATTTGAAAACTTGAAAGATTTTCTGTTAAGATTTCTTAGGTGACTGTTTTTCAGTCTTAATTCATTGGTTGTTGAATGAGAATCCTTCGAGTGCTAGGTTGTATTATGTTCCTGTATTTCATTTCATTTGCTGTGTTGCATTCATATTTCTTTCTTATCGAGGTAAGTTGAGAGTTTTTGCATATTTCATTGCAAATGTTAGAAGGAAATAATAAATATCATGCACAACATCAGTGATATTTGTACATTATTTGTGGCCTTTATGTTGAAGCCTCACTTTCGAGAGCAGTTTTGGATGCTTTAAAGCTTCCAGGATGTTGCTTATTTAGAGATATGCCATATGAAAAGCCTAAGATTTTACTATCATCAGAACAAAATTACTGATTGTCTACTCTCTTTGTATTGTAAGGGGAAGATATTGATTATATTGAAATTTGAATAATCACTAGTTTTTCCTGCAGATGTTAATGATCAGACTTAGCCATTGTTTTCTACAAAGGCCTTCCTTCTTTGTGCTGTGGCTGGACTTGCTTTGGGAACATGCTGCAGATCTACTTTGCTATCCATTGCCTGAAAGCAAAATTCATGAGAGCTCTTTATGGGGATCTCCATTTTTGACTTCAAGTTCAGATCATTGTAGCAGAGAGTTTAATATATGTAAAAGTCATTTACAGAGTCGTGCTGTCTTTCTCTTGTTCAAATGCTCTTTTATTATGATCAGAGAAGATATGGGAATTCCAAAAAAATCTATTTCTTGTGATGGTTCTTCTCTGGAAATAAATTCTAAAATCCGTTCTACTCGGCAGAATTCTGCAGTTGAATCAGGCAATCTAAAGGCTATTGTAGCCTTAATGAATTGGCTACAAATGCAGATGTCCAATTTATCACCTTCGAATGGTGAGCTTTTCAGGAACAAATTGACTAAGTTTACATCATCTTTCCTACGATTGTTTATGGATGAGGTATGCTTTTTATATCTTTGGTGGTGAATTCACATGTATTGTTTCTATCTTGAATTAGTGATTCAACTGTCGTTAATGGGGAAGGGTAATGTATCTGGATTACTCAAAAAAACTATGGGTTTCCTGTTTCTATTCAGGCTTTGTGATGAACCCTACTGGTTCAACCTCTAACCAATCTGGCAACAGACTAGTTTTTAATTTTTTTGCTTGGTATTGCGATGTTTTGATATAATGATAATAAATGCATAAATTAAATTACTCGCTACTACTGAAATACAAGCAATAACAAGAAAGATATATGCATGTTTGTATTACTTCAAACTCCTTCAAAACACACACTCTAATATTGGAAGAATTATAACATGAAAATCCTGGAAAGCTGGAGATATCCAAGAAACCTGATTATTAATTGATCTGCAGCAATCGAAGGTTTCTCCACCTTGGAATTATGTTGAAACCTGAAATATCCTTTCTCCGCACTTTACAAAGTTATGCAAAATGTCTATTTATCTAGATAAAATTGAAGCTTACAATAGTTATCCCATTTACGACTTCCAATGCATGAACAAATGATTGTAAGCATGATGTAATGTCTCTATTTTCGTGAGTATCAGAGTTCTTTTGGATTAGCCTATCAGTGACCCTCGTAGGCTAAGTTAGAGGGATAGAGGGTCTCAGTTGGCAGAACCAGAGGCCAATTCCCACTCTAGAGGTTAGGGTTGTTTAGGATTTCTCTTTGTTTGGATCAGTTTGGCACACTTACTATTTATAGTAAGTGTCTATTTGAAGGAAGTTAGGATTTCTATATTTAGCAGGGCACTTGAACCGATCGATGGCAGTGTTGAGATTTGGTATTTTTGATTGGAGCAGTAATTCAGAGACTTACTATTTATAGTAAGTCATTTTTGAGGAGTTGCTATTTCTGGCAGGGCACTCGAACTCATGGTCTGCACTGTGATTGACTCATTTGTCAGTTGGTCTAGTGGAGTGGTTTTTATTGAGCACATGGGTATTATTTATCATTTAATAAAGTTGCTTTATTAATGATAAAATAATTATAAAGTTATTAATTAAGTGGGGTCAATTGACTTTATAAGTGCATTAAATGAGCGTCATAAGGAGGGGGCCTATTTATTTATTCTCCTAGATCAACGTGGGACATTAAAAAGGAATCATTAATGGTTATTAATTGCATTATGGAACTTGACACGAAGTTCAAGGGGATTAATTAATTTATCATAAAGTCAGCATTGCATTAAAAGCCAATCCCATTAAGTGATTAATGAATCTTACTTGTGAAGGCTCATGGAATGATTTAACATGAAGGAAATATAAAAGCTAATGGAAGGAAATCAATTCATTATTATGTTGTTGAAATTGTTTGTTTTGGAGAAGTCTCTGGAGTTTGTCCAAGGGTTTCAACATTTGCTTGGAGAATTGTGAATTCTTCTAGTTATTAGCACTTTGAATTGGTGAAAGACTCAATGATATTGTGTATTTAAGCTATGACTTCACACAAAGGTCATTAATGTGGTGATCGGTGATGAATTTGGGGGTTTGCTATCATAGTTTCATTTCAGATTGTTAGCAGAGAATAAAGGACTAGCCAAAATCCATATCGCAGCCCAAGAGACCAGCGTTTGGCATTAGTGAAGGCAGCCGCATTCTCTTCAAGGAGCTGCATGAGCTATTAAAGGTGATGTTAAGGGTTTGATGTTGCACGTGTGGGTTTGAAACAACATATTGGTCCAAACCTAGCTCCCTAGACACAATCTTTCCACTGTGGCAAGCTGCATATCAGATTGGATTAATATTTCAAGGCCGCATGCATATATCAGGTTCCTTATTGTTGTTAGTTTCATTTCTAGCATTATTAATAATGAAGTTGTATTTCAATCAACAGGCATAGTCAATAAAAATTGAAATTCTTGTGCGTTGTCTTGCAATAGTTAGTTGGCTTTCATGCGTTGTTTTCATGTATTGGAAAAACACAAAAAAAAAACACAAAAAACTCAAAAATACCAAATAAATTTGCAAAAACAACTTCTAGCAGTGCCAGTTGTTCAGGGGTAGAACCGACGGGGTTCTTACAGTGGTATCAAAGAGGTTTCCTTCCATCTTGCTGGGGTTGGAAATCAATGAGCTCTCACAATTGACATTAGAGAACCAATACTCTTGTTTTTGGTTTCAGTATGGGTAAAATGAAGTCTATACAGGAACTCATGCCAGAGCTCATGCAGGCCTTTCAAAACTATGATAAGAATTTAACAAGGTTTTTGCCAAAGTTCCCAGACTCAAACTCGGCGAGAATGACTCGACTTGTGACTCGGCAACGACTCGCTAGAATGAAAAAACCCTTGAAATTTAGAGATTTTTAACAATTTAAAACTTGTTTCATGCACCCATTATTGAATAAAACTTAAAGACACTATAACATCATCAAATAGAAGCTAATTCTATCACATACATAAACATACATCTATAACATATGTACAAACGTAAATTGTAGTTGAAGGAAATAGAAAACATAGATATATGAAATTATAAATATTGTCAAATGTATATAAAATCCATGAAATCCAGGACATCAAATATTCCCAAACATGTGTGAACAAAAAAAAGTCTATGGCTCTTGCTTAGCCTCAGCCTCAGAGTAGCTTGCCTGCCTCCTACAAAGGCGTCTATGGTAGGTTTTGGATGACTGAGAAACCATAGTGTTTTCTTATGAGGTGCCACTCTGGTCAACATCAGTTGTGCCTGATCGTGCTCTATCATCCTCTTCCATAGCCACTGCCTCAAACTCTCTGTCTGCCTGGTCAACCCACTCAAGGTCCTCATCAGTGAAGACAGGATCGGTAGACTCAGTGAGCCACTCAGACTTTGGATCCACCTCTACTAAAGTGATCGGAGAGGAGTTAGTGTCCAAAATCTGTTGGGTCCTAAGACGAAGGTTGTAACTAACAAAGACTAGATCATTCACCCTCTCCACAAACAATCTACTACGCCTCTTCTTGTGTATGTGCTCGAACATGCTCCAGTTGCGCTAACATCCAGAAGCGTTACATGGTTGACTCAATATGCAGATAACAATTTTTTGAAGGTTTGGGGTTGTAGGCCCAAACATTTGCTACCATCTATCTGAAATAAGGAAAAGAAAAGAAAATCAGTCTCATTTCCAACTTTAACGCTAGATTATAAAATCACAATGCATAAGCCATAAACTTAAGAATCTTAAGTTTAACATATATTTCTACCTAGTTGCAATTCTATCCGAGCGACTTTGCACATCTTGCTTGCAAAAATCACCCATGTTGCATTATTATATGCGTCCATGCATCTTTTCTTCTACTGTATATAGGCCACTAAGATCCTCCTCATCCGCCTTGAAATTATTGCAGAAATGCAATGCCGAATTGAGGAAATAAGCATTTGCATGGATGGGCCTGTGAAGTTGGTTATGCCATCTCCTATCAATTATCTCCCAAATGGGGCCATACTTATCCTCAATTCCTACATATATGGATCTAATGGCCTCCTTGGCCCTATCCATGCCCTCATATATTTATCCCATAGAGGGCTTCACCCCATCAACAACTAGTAGGAGAACTACTAGGGGCTTAGTGACTTGCAAGTAATGTTAAACAAAAACTGTTAAGTCACAAATGTGCATGAAATAAACAAAATCTCAAAGTTGTAGAGAAAACAAAATATTAAATAGTCTGTAATAAATTTACTTGGACGATCTCTGCACAAGGGATCCAAAAATCTGCCTCATTAAAAATGCAATTTGCCACATCTATCCCTGCAGTGGTCGTAGCATAGGATAAGGAAGTCCACTCCTCACCAACAAACATGCGCCTCAAAGTTGCCTTTGATTTAATCAAGGATTTTAGTGTGAGCAAATTTGAGGCAAATCTCGTGAAAGGCGAGCCAACTCCTTTTGCCCCATGTATTGCCTCATAATACTAAGCACCAATACATGATTTTAGATAAATTTGCAGATATTTTTGGCCCTATCAACACATTCTTTCACCTATTCAAGCTTACCAATATCCTCAAACATGAGGTCAAGGCTGTTGGCTAAATATTTTGCAAGTCACTAAGACTACAACTTGCAAAACGTGTGTTTTAGGCAACAGTATGTGAGATTGCTCTCTCCTCTCAGCAATAGGGGAGGCTCCCTTCTTACCGCAGGTGGCTTCAAGTAGAACTGAACTGTAACACATACAGTTCACCTTGCAACAGTAA
>MU225550.1:465683-514306 GCA_018584345.1 Thuja plicata
TCTCCTTCAAAAATGCACACACCACTGCTGATGTCGCATTCTTCACTGGGATGGCTTCCACCCATTTGGTGAAATAATCAGTCGCAGTGAGGACGTAAGTATGTCCAGCACTGGATGTTGGGTTAATAGTGCCAATGAAATCAAGTCCCCATTGCTGGAAAGGCTCTTCAATCACAACTGGCTTTAATGGTAAAGCTGAGAGTTTCTGCTTACCAACAAACTGTTGACAACGGTCACACTTGCGTACCCAACTATATGCATCTTGAAACAGAGTTGGCCAGTAATACCTGGCTCGCACAATTTTATGAGCGGTCACTGGTGCCGAGAAATGTCCACCGCATGCCATATCATGGAATGATTCTAACAAACGGATCTGTTGTGCTTTATCAACACAACGCAGAAAATTCCCATCAAGCGAACGCTTGTACAAACCACTATCCCATAAGACGAAATGTGCCGCTCGGAGTTTCAAATTTCTCCTTTCCTTGTAAGTAAGATGTACATGACACTCACCATAAGTAAGAAAATAAGCGATATGTAATTGTCTCAACAATTACATATCACTCGAGAATCATTGTCTTACACATATCGCTTATTTTCTTACTTATGGTGAGTGTCATGTACATCTTACTTACAAGGTACATATTTGAATTGTCCAAAGTTTGGAGGTAATGAATTTTAAGTTATTAAAAGTGTCTTGTTGAAGCTAAGATGAATTGAGCCTTCTTGTGGAAGCTTCAGCCTTTATGGTGGATTTTGAATTCTAGAAAATTCATTCTATGCTTTCACAAACACTTGTTGAATGTGCGAATGGTGGAAAGAGGGTTTCTTTGAAGTTTATGCTGTTCGAATTGACAATTCGAATCAGTGTTTAACACTTTGAATTGGATGTAATTGTCCATTGAATTGTGTGTGACCTGCGGCCGGTTGTAGTCATTTGTGGGCCGTTTCAGTATATCATTTGCTGTGAATTAGAGATCACGGGCTGCGTAGTGGGGAGTATTGGGTTCAAGTAATTGTTGGACGCGAGCAAGAGATTTGGCATCATCATTTTCCCAGCCGTAGCCACACTCCTTCGTCGGCAGCCAAACATGGAATCATATAAGGTAGTTTTCGAACAATGAATATGGGAGATGTTGTCTATAATGTGATTACGGTTTTATTTGTAATGACTTTGATTATATGGTGAAACGTTCCAACATAAGAGATTTAGTTTTAATTTATTTAAATGCCTTTTCTTTCATGCGTTGAGAAAATTAAAAAAAAGGAATATATATACATATTTGAAAATTTAGGAAAAAGTATCAATTTCCAGGAAAATTCAGAGTGCTTGCAATTGTTTTCAAGAATAGAGCCGGCTAGGCTCTTTACAGTGGTATCGGAGCGTTTTTCTTGCCATCCTACAGGGGAATTGGGCTTAATTAATGGAAGGTGACAGATATAGACCAGACTTTCATTACGCACGCAGAGGTAGGAATTCTCCGCCACTTGGTGATCGGAATATGGGAGATAGAATTCCAGGTAATACAGGTAGTGATGAGGACAGAGAATCTACAACAGTGTTCAGGAATATTGCACGAAGTCAACAAGAGTTGGTGGTTGGCCAACAACAGATGATGACTGTCTTGCAGAATCTATCAGATACCTTGCAGTGTATTTCCTTGCCTCAAGATAGGGGCAGGGATAGAGATATTAGGAGTATCTCAGCTAGTTCTCACAGGTCTAGAGTTGATTTGACAAGTACACAGGATAGGCCTTTACGTCGTACCTTCTTGAGACCAGAGATAGATACTGTTAGTTTTGATGATGGGGCTTCATTTACTGATGACATATTGGCTTTACATACAGAGTGGGATGCTTTACCTCCCGAAGTAAAGCAACATCTTAATTTTGACAGGTTCATGACTCAGAAGAGAGAACGTTCTAAAGGTAGAATAGATGGGAGACAGAGACATGTGAATCATCAATTGAGACAAGCAACCAGCAAATTGACTTTGACACATTTTGATGGGAGTGGCAAGATGATAGCCAGAGCTTTGATTCACAAGCTGGATATCTACTTGTCTTTGCGTCCTATGTCTGAAGAGGACGCCATTAGATTTTTTGTTTTGCATTTCGATGGTATAGCCCATGACTGGTGGTACCATGGTTTGGTCTCCTTACACCACGATCAGAACATGACCTATCGGAAGTTTGTGGATGGTTTAGTAGAAAGATTTGACAGGAAGGACCTAGAGTCCTATTTCTGGGAGCTAGCACAACTCAAACAGACAAGTAGCTTGGAGACTTTTATTAGTGAGTTTCAAAAAATATCAGTTATGGTTTATGATATTTCAGAGAGGATGCGTGTTATGTTGTTTATTGAGGGGTTAGTTGAACTTCTTAGGGGTTGGGCTAAGTCATTTGACCCTACATCTTTGCAGTTGGCAATGAAAAAAGCTAGTGACTTGGAGTTTTTAGCTCCACGAAATAAATTTCCGCCACGACAATCTAATTCTCCCTATGATAATAAGGCTGCTCCAAAAGGAAGTGAAGTACCAGATTTTAGGAAACCAGTGACAGGGCCTTTAGATCCAGAAACACTTAGTGATTTGAGGAGAAGAAGATTGTGTTTTTATTGCAGGGGTCCCTACGATGAAAAACATGAATGTCCATTGAAGCCTAAAGGTAGAAATAGGCTTATGGAGTGGTATTATGAGGATGAACATATTTGTGATTTTGAGGGGCACCAAGCTGAACATGAAGGAGAAAGTCATGAAGAAGCAGTTAACAGTGAGAAGGTAGATGAGGATTCCCACCTCAAGGTTGTATACCTCTCTAGTATGCAGAAAGAGGGATCTTTCAGGATGAGGGGCCTCTTAGCAGAGCAGCGTGTCATTGCCTTGTTGGATACAGGTGACACCCATAACTTCATAGATTCACATTTGGTCTCTAGGAGAGGCATACATACAGAGGAGTTTTAGGGCATTAGAGTTAAGGTGGCTGATGGTTAAACTTTGAAGCATGACAGAATGATTCTGGATCTTCCCATGAAATTAAACAATTATGAGTTCAAAGCTGATTTTTATGTTGTTGACATGGGAGGTACTGATTTAGTTTTGGGTATGAGCTGGTTGCACTCTATTTAGGCTTTTTATCTCAGCCTTAAGGATATTGAGATGAAGTTTGAAGTAGATGGTAAGAAACATATACTCAAGGCAATCAGGGAGGAGAATTTTAAGACTATGTCACTTAGACGTATACAACATCTCATTAGCCATGATGTAGTTGAGTGGGCAACAGAATGCAGGATATTACCCACACTTGATGAGTCAGGGAAATCAGCTTATCACCCTGACATATAGGAGCTTAGGACTAAACACTCTAAAGTGTTTAGTGATTTACCACATGACAGGCCACCTGACAGAGGTATTGAACACATTATTGAGCTAGAGGAGGGCACCAAGCCCATTATGATTACTCCTTACCGGCACCCCAAGTGCCTGAAAAATGAGATAGAGAAAACAATTCAGGAGCTGATTTCTATGGGGCATATTAGGCCAAGTCTCCCTTTGCTTCATCAGTTGTTTTGGCAAAGAAGAAGGATGGTATCCTTAAGATGTGCGTTGACTACGAGATGCTGAATCAAAGGACAATTAAGAACATGTATCCTATTCCGCGCATTGATGAGTCGATAGATGAGTTGCATGCTTCTTTTCTAAGGATTGGTCAAGGCTCATAGGCCTAATACACTAGATGATGCCATTGGGTTAGCCCTTGATCTTGAGGTAACACCTTCACATCAGCCATAGAAGAAAAGTTTCAGCCCATGGAAATTAGATAAAAGAGCTTTAATTAGTTGAAGAACACCTCTAAAGATTGATCAAGAGTCTAGGATTGAATTGAGAAGAAGGAAGCTATGCTTCTTTTGGTAGTAGCCATTGGAGTCTGGTCATCATTGCCTTTGGAAAGGCAAAGCACATTTGATTCAGGTCACATCTGATAATGAAGAGCAGGATGAGCAAGAGGCTAGTGCTGATGAGGATGATGGACAGGAGGATCAACTATAGTAGACAGAATTGGAGGACACTACAACCAAAGAGACTCCATGCATTACCACTCTATATAAAGTTCCTTGCAACCACTCTTTCTAGCTAAAAGGTGTCCTTAAGGGACAATACATGGTTTTCTTAGTAGATAGTGGAGCCACACATAATTTTATTGATGAGGGATTGGTCGTGAAACGTGGGCTTTAGGGTGAGGAGTTTCCAGGATTCAGTGTCGTAGTTGCAAATGGTTTCCCATTGAGTTGCTCCAAGGTGGTTCCCCAGCTAAGCATTCAGATTGGAGATTACACCTTAACAGGTGATTGTTTTGTGCTTGGGCTGAGCAATGTGGCTGCCATCATAGGACTTCAGTGGTTAGAGTCACTTGGGCGGTATGTTTAGGATTTTAACGAGATGCAGTTATAATTTATGGTTGGTGGCAAGAAAATTGTGTTTAAGGCTATGTGAAATGGTGGTCCTCGAGTGGTTTTAGCTTGGAGGATGTAGGCTCTATTCAGACACGGTGATGTGGAGTGGGCAACTCATTGTTTTGTATCTATTAAACCGTCCCCCAACAATGAGCCACAATATCATATTGATATCCAGACAGTGTTGTTGGATAAGCATAAAGCAGTGTTTGGGGATATTCCTCCTAGTTGTCCACTTGATTGTGGGTTTGAAAATGTCATTGAGCTTGAAGAGGGTGCTAGGCTAGTTATCACTACGCCCTATTGACATCTATGCCATTTTAAGGAGATTGAAAACACAATCAAGGAGTTATTTTAAATGGGCCAAATATGTCCTAGCTCCAGTTCCTTCGCTTCATCAGTTGTTTTGGTGAAAAAGAAAGATGGCACTTTGCGTATGTGCATAAAATTCAGAACCCTGAACAAGAAGACCATAAAGAACATGTACCCCGTCCCTAGGATTGATGAGCTTCTTGACGAGTTACATAGAGTCATGTATTTTTCTAAAATTGATCTTCGTTTAGGCTATCACCATGTTCGTGTCTAGGTTGAAGACATACATAAGACTGCAGACACTTTGAGTTCCTTGTCATGCCATTCAAACTCACAAACCACCGGCGACATTTCAGTCTTGTATGAATCACACCTTCCATGAGCAATTGCGGAAATTTGCTCTGGTTTTCTTTGATGATATATTTATATATAGAAAGACATGGAGTGACCATTTGTAGCATTTGGATGTAGTATTGAATATCATGGAGGCTTAGTTGTTATATGTGAAAGCTTCCAAATGTGAGTTCAAGATGACTGACATACTTTATCTGGGGCATGTGATTGGGCTTGACGGTGTAAAGGTACACGAAGAGAAAATACAGGCAATTTTGGATTGGCCGCCTAAAATATCCTAGACCCTGATAATGCTTCAAATCTTATTCAAATTTTGATTTTTGTTCATGCTTTGGTTCATCGTAATGTAATATTGCAACATGCAAACATACAAATTGAACATGCAAGATAAACGATATAGATTTTCAAGGAAATTAATTTGATGAAACACAAAGAATCAAAGTTAGCCAATGAATACTATTTTGATATAGAAATGTATTGCTGTTTACAAACACTTGTTACAAATCGGAAAATTCACAATGCCATCATGTAACACATACCCGGAATGCCTCCATACATAAGATAACAAACCCTCTAAAGTTCTGCAAGATAGATCAACGGATCTCCATGAAAACTGATCAATGATGTGCACCTGTGAATCCTGAGATGAATTCACCAAGTGGGCTGATTTGGGTTTTCCTCCAAAAAGTAAAAACCTCTAGGGTTTTTGTCCTGGGGTTTACTGAACCTGCAAGTTGAGGCTCTCAAGCTCTCAGGGAAAAGTTTCTTTGAATATAACAAGTCAAGAATGAATCCTCATATCACCTTTTCCTCCTTTTATAATGCTTTTCCTTTTTGAAAGTAATACTTTATTTTATTTCTCTATTAATTTACTTTTCTCCCCTCAAAAGTCACTTAACATTATAATTTCTCATTGACATTATTATAAAGTTACTTTATAAAATAAAACATGTCCAACTGCTAATTAATTAAATTTAAATAATCCCATAGGACTTAGGAGTATATAACATTTAATTAATTAATTTATTCCCTTAAATAAAACCATTTAGTCTATCGCTAATAATCTCCTCTAGGTGATCACTTGGACAAAAGGGGACATTACACCGCCACCAACGAGTATATTAGAATTGAGAGGCTTCTTGAGATTGTGTTGCTACTACAACATATGTGTGAGGGGATTTTCACAATTGGCATCACGCTTGAGAAATCTTACTAAGAAGGGTGCATTTCATTGGTATGATGAGGCACATGTGACATTTTATAAACTCAGGGAGGTCATGAGCTGATGTCGAGTGTTGGCATTACCTGACATCAGACAACCATTTGTTGTGGAGTGTGATGCATCAGGACAGGGAATTGATGCAGCCTTGATTTAGAACAAACACCCTATTGCCTTTGAGAGCAAGAAACTAAGGGAGCTAGAGATATTGTACTCCACTTATGACAAGGAGATGCTAGCTATCATGCATGCACTAGCCAAATTCAAATAGTATTTAGCGGGTACAAGATTTGTTGTTAGGACAGTTTGCAACAATCTTAAATATTTCCTAGAGCAAAAGCATCTTAATGAATGACAACAAAAGTGGGTAAGTAAGATTCAATTGTATGACTTTAATGTGGAATATGTTAAGGGGAAAAAGAATATTGTTACTGATGCTCTTTCCAAAAAACCTACTCTCTGCTCTCTCATTGAGATTCCAATTGATTGGAAATCTCAATTGTTGACAGAATATACCAAAAACACTTTTGCCTGTGATTTGATTGGACATGTATAGGATGACATGTATTTTGTAGTTGATGATGTTATTTATTATAAGAACAAAATCTATCTTGTACCATGATCTAAGTTGAATGTCAAGATTATGAGGGCAATGCATGACACACCTCTAGTAGGGCATCCAGGTTTGTTCAAAACTTATTGCCAAATAAGAGAAAGTTTCATCAAAAGGGTCTAAAGGAAAATTGCAGCATGTCAGAGAGTGTTTGGCTTTCCGGCAGAACAAGTCAGAACATACCTTTCTTGCAGGCCTACTTCAGCCATTGCCTATACTTGAACAAAAGCGGGAAGGAATATCTATGGACTTCATTACAGGTCTTCCACGAGTTCAAGGAAGAGATTGCATATAAATAGTTGTTGACAAACTAACAAAATGTCCTCATTTCTTAGCTATACCTACATATTATTCAAAATCTCAGGCTGTATTTTTTAGAGAGGTGTTCAGGTTGCATGGGCTCCCCAAGATTGTTGTTAGTGATTGGGCCAACCTATTCCTTAGTATGTTTTGGCAGGAGCTATTTCGTTTGGCAGGTATAGAGTTAACACCAAGCATCAACTACCACCCTCAAATGGATGGATAAACAAAAATTGTAAATAAATGGATTGAGGGCTATCTTCAAAATAATGGAAGCGTGCTTGGATTAAATGGCTTTACTTAGGTGAGTATTGTTACAATACCACCTTTCACATGTCGATTGGCATGTCTCCATTCATGGCCTTATATGGGTATGATGCTCTATCATTTGTGGATTCGGCTTTTGAGCGAAGGAAACAATGCAGAATTTTCAGGATATCCTCAAGGCACTGAAGGATAACTTCAGCATGCTTAGAATCAACAAGAAATGTATGCAGATAGGCATACAGTTGAGAGATCTTTTTAGGTTGCATGTGTAGGACACTAAGGAGAATTGGAAAGGTTGCATATGAACTAGAGCTTCTAGAGGGCAATAAAATTCATAATGTGTTCTATGTTTCCTCCCTCAAGAAGGCATTGGGCCAACATACAACCTTACCTCCAGAGTTACTGCCCCTTGATGAAGAAGCGAATTTAGTATTGGTCCCTTATAGCATTGTTGATATGAGGGAGAGCGTAGGAATCCCAACGGTTCTCCCACTATTTCAACTATCTCTAAGAGATATTGGTTTTTGCAATTCTCTAGTCTTTTGTGCTTTTTCCAGAGTTTATACTTTCTTTGGATTTTTTGACACTATCTGAAATCATAAATCAAACTGATTCTAATTTTTTGCAAAAAACAACAATAAACCTTGCAACTTTATTTGATTTCAAAGTACTTACAATGAATCTATTTGCAATAATGAAAACTTTGACTATTAACAAAGAAATATAGGAAACCTGGCAAACACGTGGCTGTATATTTTCATCAGCAATTCATCTTTTTATCTCTAGACAAAACATCATTATCTTTTGATGCTTGTGGCTGAGGATATTAGAACCCCAAATGCAAATCGAAATCGATTAATTGCTAACGCCACTTCCCAAAAACCCCACGTGAGGAATAGTAGGAGCCAAGACTGGTAATTGTGAGTATGGACTGCTGCTAATAATGCTCCATCTGCCCTAAAACCCACGTCCTCTATAGCTGGGCACAATTATTGGAATCAACTAATAAACTTCACAAATTCTGAAATAATTTCTTCACCAAAATTTAACAATTTGAAGCTCAATGATGACTCCTGATCGAAGCCATTCTAATTGCACAATTCATTGGAGGTTTAACCAACTCAAAGTGCTGATAAAACTTGGAAGAATTCTCAATTCTTCAAGTTTTGAAACTGAAACCCTTGTCTCAAATTTCTCTTCACACAACGAAAGCAAATATCAAGTCATGAATGAATTCCTTTTCATCAAATAAATCTTTTGTAATTCTCAATTGAAGATCCACCTTGTAGCTTCAAACACACACCTCACATAACTTAAAGAACATTGGTGCTTTTGTTGCAAAGTTTGAATTATAATAATTTATATACTTCCCTCCATTTGGTGCACAACAAAATAATATAAAGTATACTCAATAATCACTTATATCTACCTTTAAATTGGCACTTTACATTATTTCTCATATGCACTTTATAATCATTAAATAATCCCTTTTAATAACAAAGTCAAATAACATTTAATCATGTGCACTTTTAATTAATTATTAATAAAGTATTACTTTATTAATAATTAAAATGTCATAACTCCAATGATATTCATAATTTTTTGATTCTATCAAAGCAGGAGGTAACCCTCTGCATTCAGTGCTAACCAGGGTGCTTTTCTAAAAATAGAAAGGGTCCATCTCTATCAACCCTTACCTGCTATAATTAGTGAATCCTTGAATACTTGATCAAGAATGATGCCAAGGATCATCACTTCAACTAAGGCCGGTCAAGGTGCACTGCCAAATGTAGAAATACTAGATAGATGACTTACTATAAATAGTAATTATACCAAACTCACCCAAACGAAGAGAAAACCTGAACATCCTTGATCTCTGGAGTGGGAAAATAGCCTTTGGCACTGCCAACAAAGACCCTCTATCCATTTGATTAGCCTACGAGGGTTAAATAATAGACTAATCCCACGAACTATGGTGCTCACAAAAATGGGGACATTACAGAGAGGAGATTGAGGAACAGGGTGATCCATGAATATCTCATCAGATGGAAGGATTTACCAAAAGAGGATGCTACTTGGGAAGGTGAATAGATTTTGCAACATCCTAATTTGAGCTTTGATTTCTGGGTTTAGATTGTGTGTATTTTTAAGCATCAATCTCAAATTCAATGCTTAAAAATACACACAATCTAAACCCAGAAATCAAAGCTCAAATTCAATGGATTGTGGAAATCTAATCGATTTAACATCCTAATTTCTGATTGCTAGAGGACTAGCAATCCCGGGAAGGGAGGACTGTCATGTCCCCTTCCGTTTGATAATTAATCCGGGTGAATTTTCCAGCTTCTCCTATTCCCAGAGGTTA
The DNA here is from genome assembly GCA_018584345.1 of Thuja plicata. Taxonomy (NCBI): domain Eukaryota; kingdom Viridiplantae; phylum Streptophyta; class Pinopsida; order Cupressales; family Cupressaceae; genus Thuja; species Thuja plicata. The sequence goes on from MU225550.1 coordinate 475,567, forward strand.
GAAAATAAAAAAAATAATGAGTGATGTGAATAATTAAATAAAGAAGCACAAAGCTTAAATGCAATTCTTGGCACTCACTTATTCACTTTGTCATTAAAAAAGGGGTCAACTTAAGATATGACTTAACCATTCCTAGGCGAATTTCACATGGACATTTAAAGTATTAAGAGGCGAATATTATTATTAATAATCCCGAAGTTGAATTTCAATAAGGAATCGATGGCTTTTTGGGAGTGGAGAGTTTATATATTGGCGTGGGCTTCAACAACATGATTTATCGAACCATATATGCTATTTTTTATTTTCTCTGCAAAAAATCATCTCTTGATTTTCAGGACTCAAACCCTGAGAATTCTGTGCTTTGGATGCAAACCCAAAGCATCCATGTTGAGCATTTAATCTAGTTGCTGCACATAGATGCCACAGTCTGAAATTGGGAATTATTTAACTTATCATCATGCCGAAGAAGGGCTTTGCTATTCGATCTGTGCTAGTAAATTGGGGCTATTAAGAAATATAATCATTGCAGTTCAATCAGTCAAGAAAAAGCACGTTTGGAGCTTCATTGTGATCTGCAATCTGAGATACCAGCAAAGACATCGCTGCCATAAATTCATCTGTGCGAAATTATACCTGGTTACTGAGCTCGGGTATGTTACTAGCTTCAAATTGTATATTTGTCTCTGTGTAATCAGGAATTACTTAACTTTATTGTCAACCAAGTTGATTTTGTAATAAAGCGGCTAGTTCCTTTGAATAGTTAGTTATGTTTAAAGATTGCAATTTATACAAATTCAATTGTGCCTTCAACAAAATTTGCTTTAAATAAACCCCTCAAAAGCTTCAAGGAAATTTATGGTGTTAGATAATAAATTTTACAAGAAAGGATATTTCACAAAGGGGTTAAAAGATGCAATTTTCTTCTTTTAGCAGCTGCTATTATTAGAAAGTTGCCTTTTAGAGAGTTGCTTTTTTATGGATAGTTACTTTTTTAAGTTTCAAAGAAAACTGCCATTTCAGATAGTTACTTCTCTAGCTCTGCATCCTGATGCTGAATGATAGAGTATGATTCGAAATGTTGATGTAAAAAAGGACACAGTCAAAACCAGAAGCTCAAATCACATAATCATGGACTGTGGAAGCCTTATGTTTTTAATCACTAAGGATGTTTAGCATTGATTTACAATTTATTGTAGTAGCTAATTCCAACAGTGACTATTTCTAGTGTATTGCTAGACAGTGGACGAGGACCTATTTTGTAAAGAGCTTGCCTGGCTCTATCTCTGAGTTTGCTTGCAACAATTGTATTTGTTTTGGAATTGTAGAATGATATGAATTTTTCACATAGTTTGCCAGGTAAAACAATGATTTCACCAATATTCTTTAACCAATCAATTACATTGAAATACAAATAACCATGCATTCTATTTAATTTAATTTCAAAATTCAGTTGCTGATAACAAATTATACATAACCAATGCTATCAAATAAATTACTAAAATAACTTGTGATTACTTTCAACAGCCACCATACTAGCCGCAAGTAAAGAGAAAGAGCGGCTATCAATGTTTCCAGCACTAAACTCTGGCCGCAAGAGCTAAGAGAGGTGGTAGATGCTTGAGGAGAAGCCCCACGTCCAATCTGAACCAAAAATCAACACCTTTCAAATTGGCGTCCAACACTCCAGCGCTCAACTCCCATTAATGGCATCCCAAATTCCTTCAGGCATCAACCAAGCTGGCCGCAATTCAACCACAATTCATTGGCAATTAAATCCAACTCAAAGTGAAATGACTCATGACGAATTTACAATTCTTCCTGCTGAAATTTCGAAGCCCTCAACTCCAGAACTCAGAACCATTTTAAAACCAATTTCAAAGAATGATAAGCATAATCCCCAATCAAATTCTTCCTAGAGCCTTTATGAAGTCTTCCTCACAAATCCATCCCTAACTTCATCTTCACACTTTTCACTTACATAAAGACTATGCTTTATGTGCACATCTGGAATATAATAAACTATTATATTTCTTTCCACTTTAATAAAGAAAAACAATCCTTTCATTAAAATAACAATATTCTGACACATAGGGTCCCTGTTTTATGAGCTCATGATTTAAAACTTCTCAACCCGATTCCGACGAGCTATAACACTAAGATGCCCAAAATACAATCCCAATAAAAATAGCAACCTTAGCCGATTTAATTAAATAATAATAATAATTCACCCGTCTTGCGAAAACAACTGAGGAAGTATCAGAATCAAAATCTAACAGCACAGGAGTGATCCAGATGATGAAATATGATGAATGAACCTGACGGGGTGACTTACCAAAAATAGACACTCCCTCCAAGAATCTTGGAACCCAAACTGGAAGTCGGAAATAAAATATGAGAGCATCATATAACTCCTCTAAATCATCTGAGCTCTGTGGAACCAATTGTTGACTTACTATAAATAGAAGGTCCCTCAAAATGGGGCCACAACCCACAACAAGGTCCTCTAATCACCAGTATTAGCCTACAAGGACCCAATGATAGGCTAAATCCACTAATCTCCAATGCTCGCTCAAAACGGGGACATTACAGTCCTCCCTTCCCGAAATTGCTTGTCTCCAAGCAATCTCAAAAAAAAAAACACAGAAGTCCACCCGGATCCCAAGGATAGAATGGAGTAATGTCCCTACCATCACTTGCAAACTCCTGTGATGAAGTCACCATCCACTGAGCTAACCAAAACACATTGTCATCATGCCAACCATAGCTGTCTACACAATCTGCAGTGCCAAACCTGTCACTACCTGGATCCTAGTAGAGATGAAACTCACAACCATCCATAACAAGGAAGAATGGATATCCAATACCATCTAAACAATTAGAGCTCCTTGCACACCCTACCAATCTGCCATGTGTACTCTCGTAATCCATATATCCATCCACTGTAAAACCATCCCAGATGTACTGACCCTTCAAGTCACCTCCTGCTAGCTTGTAGTAACCAACCCCATCAACTGCTGATGGAGTAAACTCATCCCCAGAAGAATGGTATAATCCTGGAGCCAACCTACACTGACGCGCAAACAAGTCCTCAACCGGTGGGTCAAAAGAGAAATGATGAGCGCTCCTCACTATGTAATCATGGTGGAAAAATCCAATGCCTGTCAGAAGCTCATCAAAATCATCTGCGAATCAAGAGATGGCTCCAATCTCTGACTCTGAAAAACTGGCTGGGCAGGATCCTGGGTAACCCTCTCAGAAAACCCAACCACAAAATCTCGATGAGGAAGGATTGTAGTCAAAGTATCTACAATTCTCCCCACCAAAAGCTAAATACCGCGAGAGCCTTGGATGAGTGTACCCTCAGAAGCTCTGAAAGGACCCTCCTGCAAAACCGGACTCTCAAGCAAATACTCCATGAATGACTCTGTGCAGTAGAAATTATAAGAAGCAGCATCAACCTGCTCCCCTGCATTCCACAACTGATCCCTCGAAAACTGTGGGAGTACCAACTGCCTATCATGATAAGTTGTATGAGACGAAGGAATAGACCATCTGGATCACTCCTGTTAGAGTGGATTCGCACACAACCCCTCTAACGAATCCACTCCTACTACCTCAGGACTCTCAACAACCTGGTCTGTATCATCTGTCATCGTGCTAGCAACGGAAGAACTTGATACCCCAAATCTCTCTCGGTTGTCTTCCACGGAAGCACACACCTCAGCTGTATCTACTGTATCTGTCTCATGGGTGGATGTAACTGTGTCCCCAACACATCCATCATTGCTAACTGTGGAAGCTGACTCACCACCAACCACTACTATATGCAACTGAATTGGATCTATTGCTAGCAAAGACTGAATCTGCTCCAACTCCACAGTCACCTCTCCCAACTGCAACTACAACTCCTGAAGAGCCAACTGCGTGCCCTCTAAAGCCTCAGAAGTCGTTGTGAGCTCCTTATTAAGCTCACTCACCTCCTCCTCTCTGTCCATCAGTGCCTCATATGCTATAGTCCCCCACCCAACTAGGTGATCGGCTACCAACAATAAATAATCCAGTCTAAAAATTCTGACAGCCTCCCGTAAGGAATGAATCTCTATCAGGGAAAGGTAGCTACCACCGTGCTCATCTATCATAGGAGCACCCCAACCATAAACAACCAACAACTGCTGAGCGGCATCGAAATGCTCAAGATTAGAAGAAATGTCTCTCATTGACTCTCAACTGGCTAGTTACATGATGACTCTGCACAACGGGTCTCCTATGCACAATCTGCTCTGCACTGTACACGCTATGGAAGGAAGCTGTATCCAACAAACTCCCCTCAAGATCACCGAATCTTTGTGTACTGTCATCTGCACACACATCGACAAACTGAGTACTGACATCAGACTCATCCTCATCTACCCACGAGGAAGCTGCTGCTGAATCTAACTCATCACAATCCTCAGCTACCTCGTCCTTTGTAATCACATGACCATCCAGATCCTGGGATCCATCCTCACTCACTAACAACTCAGAGTCCTCCCCCAAGGTCTGATAAATCAAACATGACTCACAACAAATACAGTCATCCTCATGTGTCACTGAAGGAATAACCTCATCTGAAGGAATGGAAGCTCTGGCTGAAACAAACTCCTGCCACTCATATGCTTCCCCCTCCTAATCCGTGAGTCCCTGTAGAAAAGGATCATGGAACCCACCACCACCGAATGACAACGTTGAGTCAATACCCAATGTCGGATATAGAAAACCAAACACACTGCAACCCACATCATCCTCACACTCAACATCAGAGGTATCCGCGATGCTAGTATCAACATCCTCTATCTGAGACCCCTCTTCTATCTCTGGCTGCATACATGACTCAATGTCTTCACGTGAATCGTCTACACTATGGCATGAACCTATGTCACCTAACTCATCTGTACCACTCCACTCCTAAGTGTCATCACTGGGTGACTCCATTCTCACATTCTCAGTATAGGAAAAGACTGCAGCCTCCTGTATTGACTCCACAATGCGACAACTGTCATAAACATCCGAGTTGTCAAAGCTCAAATACTCCTCGCAGTCCTCACAAATAACACCATCATCCACAGTGTCAGAATTCCTAGTAGTATCTACTACATGCTCCACTCATACTATCCACGACATCATCAACAAGCTCACATAAAGGATTGGTGTCCGCAAAATTAGACCCTGTATCGCTGGTACTTCTACCAACTGATGCAAGACTGCCATGAATGGTAGTAGACATGTCACCAACCTGATCTGTGTCACTAACTCTGGTAGGCTCATGATGCGGAAACTCAGTACCACTATCTGCCAACAAGTCAGGGACATCCACATGTCCCTGTAAAGAATCTCCACCCTCAGGTGTGCAAATAGGACTAGTGGCTAGTCCACTAAGTACAAGAACATCTCCACCAAAATCAGCAGCTACTGAAAACTCATCATGGAGATCACTAGATGTCTCACCTGTATAATACTCACATCTCTCCTCATATCTTCTTTGTGAAGAGGACCTATTGAACAAAGAAACCAAATAATCTGCTTTCCTATCGACAATTGCCAGACTTAAAAGTGGCGCATTTAATCTTTCCAGTGTTTGCCTCCGTTTCTCCATATCCTTAATTAAGACATTTGTTTGTTTTCTTAATTCAGACAAACTGTCTAACTGGTTTCTATGAGTACTAGATTTCCTATATCTGTCCATGATTGCAAAAAAAACAGAGTGTTGATCACTCAAGTCAAACAATCAAGCCCAATAAAAATCACCCCCACAGGATGGCAGAAAAATTGCTCTGATACCACTGTAAAATACCTGCCTGGCTCTATCTCTGAATTTGCTTGCAACAATTGTATTTGTTTTGGAATTGTAGAATGATATGATTTTTTAATATTAGTTTGCCAGGTAAAACAATGATTTCACCAATATTTTCTAACCAATCAATTATGTTGAATTACAAATAACCATGCATTCTATTTAATTTAATTTCAAAACCCCAGTTGCTGATAACAAATTATACATAACCAATGCTATCAAATATATTACTAAAATAACCTGTGATTACTTTCAACAGCCACCATACTAGCCGCAAGTAAAGAGAAAGAGCGACTAACAATGTTTCCAGCACTAAACTTTGGCCGCAAGAGCTAAGAGAGGTGGCAGATGCTTTAGGAGAAGCCCCACGTCCAATCTGAACCAAAAATCAGCACCATTCAAATTGGCATCCAACACTCCAGCTCTCAACTCCCATTAATTGCCTCCCAAATTCCTTCAGGCATCAACCAAGCTGGCCGCAATTCAACCACAATTCATTGGCAATTAAATCCAACTCAAAGTGAAAGGACTCACGAAGAATTTACAATTCTTCCTGCTGAAATTTCGAAACCCTCAACTCCAGAACTCTGAACCATTTTAAAACCAATTTCAAAGAATGATAAGCATAATCCCCAATCAAATTCTTCCAAGAGCCTTTATAAAGTCTTCCTCACAAATCCATCCCTAACTTAATCTTCACACTTTTCACTTACATAAAGCCTATGCTTTATGTGCACGTTTGAAATATAATAAACTATTATATTTCTTTCCACTTTAATGAAGAAAAACAACCCTTTCATTAAAATAACAATTTTCTGACGCATAGGGTCCCTGATTTATGAGCTCATGATTTAAAACTTCTCAACCCGGTTCCGACGAGCTATAACACTAAGATGCCCAAAACACAATCACAATAAAAATAGCAACCTTAGCCAATTTAATTAAATAATAATAATAATTCACCCGTCTTGCGAAAACAACTAAGGAAGTATCAGAATCAAAATCTGACAGCACATGAGTGATCCAGATGATGAAATATGATGAATGAACCTGACGCGGTGACTTACTAAAAATAGACGCTCCCTCCAAGAATCTTGGAGCCCAAACTAGAAGTCGGAAATAAAATCTGAGAGCATCATATAACTCCTCTCAATCATCTAAGCTCCGTGGAACCAACTGTTGACTTACTATAAATAGTAAGTCCCTCAAAATGGGGCCACAACCCACAACAGGGTCCTCTAATCACTAGTATCAGCCTACAAGGACCCAATGATAGGTTAAATCCACTAATCTCCAAGGCTCGCTCAAAATGGTGACATTACATATTTAATAAGATGTTTTAGTTAGTTGTTTTAGATTATATTTATTTTAATTTCCTTTTTATTGCTTTTTAAACCTCTTTGAGGGGTTTTCTTTAAAACACCTTTTTTTGGATATTTAATTATATTGTCAAGTCCTCAAAAGTATAATTAAGTGCCTTGGATGGAAGATTCTTGAGGATTGTCAAAGTGAACTCTATGGTGCACTAGCTGTTATTCAGCTGAAGTATTTTGTTATTATGATGTAATTTCATGATTTGAATTGAAAGTATATTACATTGGATCAAGCTTTATATTGATGGTAGTCTGCTATCTGGGTTATAGCATTTCATGCAACTTAGCTATTCAATTTGTAAAATCTGAATTCATGTGTAATTCAAATTGTATTCCTTCATATCTTGTTTGCAGCAAAATATTAGTCTCTGTTTTAGTCAGTAAGAGGTTGCTGTCTTCATGTTTATAGTAGTTGTTTTATGCTTCAATAGAAAATATCTTGTTAGAGGGAATGATTGTGAATTGTTTTGTGCATATATTTGAGGAAGAAACAGAGGTAGGTAGTTATTTTCATTTATATAAGCCAAGTGAGATCTTGTGTAGTGTGCATATATGTATGACTTACCTATAGGTTTAGACTTTTAGCTGGTCTGGGGTTGGTTTAGTTTAGTTTAGTTTAGTTTTAGGTTTATTTGGATCTCAGGGAACTTCCCATCATAATTTGAACAGAGGTTTTACCTCGCACTTCGTTTCATTTTTGTGCTCTTCTGCAAAAAACAAGTTAAAAGTAAAACTCTAATAGAGAAGTAAGGATCTTTTGTACCATTTGAGACCATAAGTGCTGGCCACCTTTATAGGTTTATAATTATAAGATGAGGAGATGAAAAATAGTAAGTCAAGATCGCAAGTGGAATTTGTTCTTGGTTTTGATCTTCAACAGAAATAGGGTGAGAAGGGTTGGTGCTTTTCTAATGCTCTGTCTTCATTGTGGATTTATAGGTCTTTTTCTTGGCTTTTGTCCTGGTCAACAGCTGATTTATAGGGTTGGTATGATTTCCGAATGTTTTCTAAGTTTTACAACTGTTGAAAATTCTCAACAGAGCCTAGTGGGTAGAGAAATGAATGACAGATCCTTTGAAGTCTACCACAAATGGTGTTCATTGGCAGCTTAGAATAATAAGCAATAGGGAGAATTTTCCAGTGACATAAGAGGCATGCTACTTTAAAATTTAAAAAGTCAGGAAAATCAATGGAAAAGGGGCGAATAATGACTTGGTGATTAGTTCGAGAGTTGCTTGACATTTTCTAATGACCTACCATTTTCCTTTAAGCAATTAACATATATCATCACAGTCAGCTTCAACTTTCTTCCATTTCATGCTGTTTAAGTGAGAACTACCCAAAAACTTTAGGGAAATAGTAAAATACTCTGAAGCAAGTGTAAACTCGCTGGTTTTATTTTTTATTTTTAAATGTTCAGAAAGACTTTCAGTAAAACTCACCAAAATGACTGTAATGAAACTTTGCCATGTATATTGAAGTTAATTTTACCTTGGGCAGTGGTTTTGGAGAAAACTTTGTCAGGTGTTGAATAGGTTTGAGATAAATTTTACTTCTTGATAGCTCTAACCGAACTGTTATATCTTCCCAAAATATTTATCCATAACCTTTGATCAATGATTTGTTTGAACCATATTAGTTGTGATGTCCCCGAATTAGCAGGTTCTGGGAACCTGAATATGGTCAACTCATCAGCGCGACCCTCATGAGTTGACAGAATGCTTTGAGGGTCCCAGTGTTCAGATTCTATTTCTGGACTTGCTATTTATAGTAAGTCAGTTGGAGGCCAGTTACTATTTCTGGCAGTGCAGTTGAGGACTAGGTTGATCAGCTGTTACAGCAGTGGATGCAGGAATCAACATCAGAAGAATAATTGATATTTAATTATTAATTAATAACAATATGTTATTAATTAATAAAATGATTATATTATTATAATAATAATACTTTATTATTATAATGCTTTTAGAAGTTGATATTTTGAAGAATGGTTAACTGGTTATGAATTTTGGAAACCTTAGCATCCGAGGAGTTATATATTTGAGCTCATTTGTGAAGTTGATCATCGATTATATTTTATTAAAAACTTGGTTTGGAGAATTGCTTCTCATTTGTTTGAGCCCTTGCTGATTTAAAAGGGTCAAATTAGTTACTGAAGACTGATTCTTCTTGGAACTAATCTTGGATTGATCGCTGTTGTATGATCAATCACATTTTCATCGTGTTGTTGTATACGATTGGAGGAATTCTGAATTATGATTACAGTTGAACGGAGGCTTGCTTAAGAGGTCAAATTGGTGAAGAGGAGGAGGAATCGTATCTCAGATCTTAAGGTAACAGAGATTAGTGGGGATTCAAATCCAAAATACTGGTGTGAGGATGGCTAAGGGAATCGCACCATTACCAAATCGTGGCTGCTGTGCATACTTCTGTCTGCGGCCGATTAGTACTCCATCCTCACGTCATGGCTGCCGAGTGAAGGCTACCTGTGGCAGGTTTTAAAGAGGAAGAATTGAGGTTTGTGCACACTTATAAATACCGCATGAACCACCACCAGCCGTAACAGCTTAAGGAGTCACGCCATTACAAGCTGAAAGTGCTGCGCAATAAGGCAGCTGGACATCACTCAGCATTAAACGCCAAGTATTTATGTGGAGGCTGCCGCGTGAATACCAGGGTCTTAATATTTTCCTTTATTTTGCAAATAAGAATTGCATGATAGTCAGACTGTAATGTTTCCAGCAAATTGAATAAAGAAAGGGATTCTGAAATTCAAACATCATTATCAAATTCGTATTATACTATCCGTATTGCAAATGAGTTATTCCAAAAACTATGAATTAAATTGATAGGAATACATATCCAGTTTGTTAGTAATTTACTAGAAAGGAAGGAATAGAGTTTTTTTTCAGTGGTTGCAATAGTCAGAGCCAGCCAGGCTCATTACATTAGTCATATCGAAATCCTTTGTTATCTTTTTCTTTTGCAATGTTTTGTGATCTTTACTCGTAAAGAATCCATCTGGTGTGAATGTATTTGTTTTCTAGGTATGCTTTGCACTGTTATAATCATAATCATTTCAATTTTGTACTTAACTCTTTTCACCCTGTAGGATGATCTCATGTTTCAAATGTTGTTGCAATTGCTGGATATGCCCCTACCTTTGCAACAAGAGTGAGTAGAAAGTAGGCTTAAGTTGGTATTTTTGTCATTGTTTTACATCAATATGATATTGCTATTTTATCTCATGTGTATCCTCACACTTGTATAGGAAATACAATGGAAACACGGTTCTAGATAGCGGAAGGCACATGGATACTTGCTTGCCAATTTTAGAATCTTTGAGGCCATGTTTCCTCTTCCATGAATTGTTGGCAGGGGTAAGTGCTATTTTCGCTAGGTGTTTAAGATTCTTTTTGATTTGAGAGTTGTTTAATCTAAACTATATTTCTAAATCATTTCATAGAGAATTTATTATATATTTCTGGGAATGATATCTTAGTCATAACTGTTATATGGTGATCTTCAGAAATCATTAATTTTTCTTAAGATGTCAAATTTAAAGCAAGTGTTATAAATTTTCTTGGAAACAAAGAGCTGTCGATTGAAGTGAAAATTCTTTGGAGGGGCTACACATAAGATATAAATTAGACCAAAAAAGTAAACATACATTTTTTAAAGAAAATTCAGAGGAAGTAAAGAATTTGAAACAGCATCTTGTGTAATAGTTTCATTTGCATTAAGGAGAATTCCCTAAGCTTTCTTGGATAAAAAATATTGATTGATTAATTTAGAGAGATTTTTGTCAGACAAATCCTACTCCGAGCAGGCCTTAAAAACAACCTCTACCTAGCCCACCATGAAAATATGATTTAATTAGTTTCTTGCCAACCAAGGTTTAATATCTCCTAATATTTTTAATTCCATGCAATATCTGTTAGATATGCTGGCTCTTATATGGTTATCTTGCATCATTTATTGTCCTAGTTTGTTACACTATCCTAATGCCAAGATATAGTTTTATATTTGGCTATCCAAATAGATATAAATGATCACTACTAACACAAATTGTGCATGAACATGAATCATATTATTTACTCTTTTAGAGTACATATTACCATTCATAATCAATGATTACAGTGCCTTGGAGTATTTAGTATTTCCCTTCTCTGTGCCCTCACACTTTTTCAATGTCGTTAACAGTTGGTAAGCCATCATAATCCTTAGCCCACCAGAGAATAACTCGTGAGTTCTAATCATAGTTTCTAAAATCAGCAAGTAACTTGACAAAAAATTCTTGTTGGTGTATAACTACATGAAAGACTTGCCAACAAATTTTAGGTAAAAAGGTATGTATTTGTTAAAAAGTTGCAAGAAATTAAAAAGATTGCCTTACTCGCTTGCAAAAGCTTGTCTAGCATTCAATATAAAAGGAAGTGAAGATTTTCTAGCTGCTACAAACAGATTTGGGGTACAATTTGAATAGTTTTTAGAAATTGTGAATGGATTCAAGACATGATTTGAAATCCAACTACCGTGAATGGATTTGGGGCATGATTAAGGATTTTTCAATTTTCAACATTTCAAACTCCATAGATTTTGCCTCCTTTGAGTTTCCATGTTCTTACTTTCCCCTTTATTTGTAATCCCTCATGTAGTGCTTATTACTTGTAATGTCCCCATTTCAGCTCACCTCGAGTTGCAGTGAGGATTAGCCTATCAATGACCTTCGTAGGCTAATCAGTTGGTTAGAAGGTCTCAGTTGATCGAGCCAGAGGCTATTTTCCCACTCCGGTGGTCAGAGATGTTCAAGGTCGCTCTTCATTTGAGTCAGATTGGCACACTTACTATTTATAGTAAGTGATTATTTCGGGAAAGTCAGGGTTACTATTCTGAGCAGAACACTTGAACAGTTGATAGTAGCATGGAGTTGCGGGGACTGTGACAGAGCTTTCATTTTGAGACTTACTATTTATAGTAAGTCAAATTATGGCTAGTTGCTATTTTGGGCATGACAGTTAGGCGTCTGGTTCTAATGGTGAGCATCTAGATTTTGAAACAATCAATTATGAGACTTAATAAGCTATTCATTTTGTTTATAATCATTAATTAAGTTTCACTTAATTAATGATTAAATTTAAGCTTATAATATAAGTTGGCAAATGCATTTAATGATTTAACAATAAGTTGACTTTGGGCGCCTAGGTCATGGGAGGGAAATGTCATTAAAATATTATAATTTGAAAGGGAAGTAACAAAAGCAAATTTATGAACCCAAATTTATGTGAAGAGTAATGTTGAAGCTGCTTGGTCGATTTGGGCAAGTTGGAATTATAAAAGCAAAAGGATGAAATTGAACTCTGCTATCAGCATTGATTTGACTTTGGTGATTTGTGATAAGTTTACAAGGGTTTTTGAATTCAAGAGTCGGAAGAATTGAGAATTCTTCAGTCTCATTGCACTTTGATTTGGTTATGTTATGCCAATGAATCATGCTTGAAGGTGGTTCATCTTAGAGCCATCATTGTGCTCCAATTGTGGAAGCTTTGAGTGTTTGACCTCAGAGATAGTTCGCAGGACTGGGGAAATTAATTTGTTTAATGCATATCACAACAACCCATTTAAGGCTATGTACATTCTACTAGATGTCGTGGCTCCTTGTGGGACGATTTTAATCTTTTTTTAGAACTGCGATATTGTTTAGAGAGCCCGTGTATGTATGGTGTGGGCTCATTTTTGGATTTGAAGGTGCTAGCATAACAAGACCAGAATTATGTCAACAAATCCTCATTTGCCAATAAGTTATGATTTCTACAGGACAATTCCATGACTTATTAATTCCAGAAATATTGGTTCTTTAGTTTGTTAAAAATAATTATTGATGCATATACATTTGCTTGTAAATATTGGCAATAAGTTTCAGTCAGTAAAGTTTTAGGGTCCATTGCTTGTGCGAATTTCTCAGAATTTCATGCTTTGCAATTATCATATTTCAAAAAATACAAAAAACCATATATCTTAAAACACAAAAAAAATGCAGAAGCACAAAACTTTCAAAAAACATACAGAGTTCAGTGCCAACAGTGTTGTTAGAACCAGCAAGGCTCTTACAGTGGTATCAGAGCGGTCTCCTGGCATCTTGCAGGGTTGGGTTTCATGTGCAGCCTCACAGGTTTGATCCATATAGGTGGCATACTCGCAGGGGTAGATCAAATCCTCAGGTTGAATAGGTACAGGTACCACTAGTAGTTGAGATGGGCGATAGGATTACAGGGAATAATGATGAGAGAGAAGCTAGAGAATTATTCAGAGATTTGGCTGCAAGTCAGCAATAGGTTGCTACATTGCTACAACAGGTCACTAATGCCATTCAGTAGATGTTTATACCTAGGGGACATAACTAGGATAGGGATGAGCATTTTAGCGTAGTGGGGATGACTAGGATGAGAGTAGCTCCCGCAGTTACATATGACAGGCCTACACGTCCCACGTTTTTGACGAACGAGTCCTAGGTTTGGAGTGTAGGGAAGGAGGAAGTTGGAGATTTTTTTGATGATACGATGGCTATGCATGATGAGTGAGAGGCATTACTTGATAGAGTTAGGAATCATCTGCCCTTTGATAGATATATGACTCAGAGTAGAAAGCATAGCAGACCCAGGCAGGAGAGCAGGCCAAGAAATCAGAATGCTGGTCTAAAGCATGCAACCAATAAGCTCACTCTTTCCACATTTGATGGCAGTGGTAAGGTCATTGCTCAAGCTTCGATTAGTAAGGTTGATACATTTTTGACACTTAGGCGTATGACAAAGGTGGATGCTATAAAATTTGCAACTTTGCATATTGATAGGGCAGCCTACGAGTGGTGACATCATGAGATGGTCACCCTACATCATAATTTGATTACATCATATCAGGTTTTTGCTGACAGGATGATAGAGCGATTTGATGAGAAGTATCCAGAATCATATTTCCAGGAGCTTGCTCAGCTTAGACAGGTGGGCAATTTGGAGTCCATTGGTGAGTTTTTGAGGCTCTTTGTAATGGTTCCTGATGTGATAGAGAAACGCCTGGTCATGATATTTACTAAGGGACTACAGGAGCCACTGAGGTGTTGGCTGAAGGCATTTGACCCTCCTTTTCTGCATGGGGCCATTAAGAAGGCTAGGAGCATGGAGCTTTCAGCTCCTAAGAGGCAAGCGCAACCTAAACCCACCACCTTACCTTTAGATGAGGTTCACCCACTAGTTGCTGATGAAAAAAAGAAATCAACTATAAAACATGATGAGGCAAATTGTGGGGATTGGAGGAGACAACTTTGCTATTGGTGCAAAGAGCTTAATGACAGAGATCACTCTTGCCCTTTGAGGCCTAGGGGTAAGGTAAATCGTACTATGTGGGTATATATGAAGACGATGAGGCCGAAACTTCACATTAGTCAGCTGACTCAGATGGTTATGAGGCTCAAAAAGTATCTTTAGAGTTTGGTCTTGATACCAAACTATCACCAATAGTATTATCCACCACAGTGCCACTTGCATCTGCTTTCAGGATCAAAGGATTGGTGGATGGTTAGCATTGCATTGCCATGTTAGATACTAGGGACACACATTAATTCATTCACGAAGCGTTTGTTAGCAGGTGTGGTTTCTAGGCAGAGGAATTTGTTGGTTTTCGAGTTAGGGTGGCAAATGGCTATACCCTCACTTGTACTAGACGCATACGTCATCTATCTCCTTTGATGATTACGAGTTACAGTTTGACTTTTATGTAGTTAACCAGGGGGAGATGGACATTGTGTTGGGTATGCAGTGGTTACATGATATTGAGTTTACCCTCAGCCTGTGCTCGATGGAGATGAGGTTTGAGCACCGAGGAAGGAGATGTGTTGAGGGGTATCATAGAGGGGAGTTTGCGCACTCTCTTTGTAGAGAGGAGAGTATGAACACACAGAGACATGATATGATTTAGGAGGAGTAGGTCACACATTATGCCCCCAGCAGTTCAGGGTTACATAGTTTCGATCAACATACGGGTGCAGTTCACTTTGTGAACAATCCCTTGTTTGATATGGGTACTACATTGTCTTATGACAATCCGCTATTTGAGTTTGACGCCGGTCCCCCTCTTGTAATGAGTGATGACGATGTTTGGGATCCCATCAATGCACTAGGATTCCAGACAAGCCTTACAAAGGAATTTTCAGAGGTGTACATGGTGACGAGTGCGTACAAATTTTCATTTGATCCTCATGTACAAGATATCTTCCGGGTGCATAGTTCATCAACGCATGAGCTTGATGATCTGTATGGCAACTTATTTTGCGTAGAGAAAGGGGGCAAATCTTCTCTACCAGTAGAGATGCTTCCTTGTGATGTTCCTTCTTCAACATCACCAATTGCGGCGTTGAGTTTAGTTAGGTAGGCTTTGTTTATTATATGGGTGATGTTATCATTACAGCAGTTGGTTTGTGTTGACAAAGACATTAAACATATTTATCCATGGGATCTCGGTGGAGGTGTGACTTCTTTTCAGGTGGAGTTCGGTGAGCTATCAGATGTGAGATTACTTGGGGAAAAGCAATTTGAGCGGATTGTAATGTCCCCCTTTTAGCTTACCTCAAGTTCCAGTGAGGATTAGCCTATCAGTGACCTTTGTAGGCTAATTAGTTGGTTAGGTCTCAGTTGGTCATGCCAGAGGCTATTTTTCCACTCCGGTGGTCAGGGATGTTAAGGGTCGCTCTTCATTTGAATCAGATTGGCACACTTACTATTTATAGTAAGTGATTATTTCGCGAAAGTCAGGGTTACTATTCAGAGCAAGACACCTGAACAATTGGTAGTAGCATGGAGTTGTGGAGACTGCGACAAAGCTTGCATTTTGAGACTTACTATTTATAGTAAGTCAAATTATGGCCAATTGCTATTTTGGTCATGACACTTAGGCGTCTGGTTTTGATGGTGAGCATCTGGATTTGAAAGGATCAATGATGAGATTTAATAAGCTAGTCATTTGGTTTATAATTGTTAATTAAGTTTCACTTAATTAATGATTAAATTTAAGCTTATATTATAAGTTGGCAAGTGCATTTAATGATTTAATTATTAGTTGACTTTGGGCACCTAAGTCATGCGAAGGAAATGTCATTAAAATATTATAATTCAAAAGGGAAGCAACAAAAGAAAATATATGAATTCAAATTTATGTGAAGAGTAATGTTGAAGCTGCTTGGCCAATTTGTGCAAGTTGGAATTATAAAAGCAAAAGGATGTAATCGAACTCTTCTATCTGCATGCATTTGTGACTTTGGTGATTTGTGATAAGTTTACAACGGTCTCTGAATTCAAGAGCTGGAAGAATTGAGAATTCTTCAGTTTCATCGCACTTTGAGTTGGTTGTGTTATGCTAGTGAATCGTGCTTGAAGGTGGTTCATCTCAGAGCCATTTTTGTGCTCAATTTGTGATCGAATTGTGGAAGCTTTGAGCATTTGAAATCAGAGATAGTTTGCAGGGCTGGGGGAATTATTTTGTTTAATGCAGATCACAGCAATCCATTTAAGGCTGCGTACATTCTACTAGATGTCGTGGCTCCTTGTGGGACGACGTTAATCATTTTTGTTGGCTGCAATATTGTTTAGAGAGCCCGTGTATGTATGCTGTGGGCTGGTTTTTGCATTTGAAGGTGCCAGCGTAACAAGACCAGAATTTATGTCAACTAATCATCACTTTCCAGGAAGGTGCAATTTCTACAGGATAATTCCAAGGCTTATTAATTCCAGAAATCCAGGTTCTTTAGTTTGTTAAAAATAATTACTGATGCATATACATTTACTTGTAAATATTGACAATAAGTTTCAGTCAATAAAGTTTTAAGGTGCATTGGTTGTGTGAATTCCTCAGAATTTCATGCTTTGCAATTATCATATTTCAAAAAATACAAAAAAGCATATATCTCAAAACACAAAAAAATTGCAGAAGTACAACACTTTTAAAATACATAGAGTTCAGTGCCAGCAGTGTTGTTAGAACCAGCAGGGTTCTTACATTACTAGTTAGCTTCAACAAATTTCTCCTTAATATAGTTGATGCATAATCACAATAAGAATACGAACATAAACAAAACAAAGATGTATCATAGAATTATGTTTACATAATAAATACGTACATTGTCAGCTAGTTTCAACTTTCATCTATGCTTACCTTAATATATATGATCATAGATTCCTAGTGGCAATTAAACGAAATGCATAGGTGATTGATATTTTTCTTTTGTTAGGCTTTAATTCCATTTCCTATTTTTGGAAAAAAATATCTCATCTACAAGTAGGAGACTTAGCAAGTTTTAAAGATTTGTTTTTGGTCAATGATATGTGCTAACTCTAATTTTGATTTGTATATGAAGCAAATCAGTAATATTTTCTACAAATTTATGTGTGTTTTTGAAGAATACTTTTAATACATTATGTATTTTTAAATGTTCAATAAATTTTCTTAGTGATTGTCTAGTTTTCTTGAGTTTTGGCCGAGTTATAAGTTTTTAAATTGTTTAGGTTAGTTGAGTTATTGTCAATTCCAAGTTTTTAAGGTGTGGTTGTAATCTCCCCTTTCGGGATCACCTTTTTCTTTGCCTTTTCTCTCAAAATTTGAATAATAGTTTTTTATTTTTGTTCCTTCTTTTTGGCTTGCAATTAAATCTCTTTTATACTTTATTAAAAATGTCACCACCTTTCATTAGAATTAAGTCACCACTTGTCATTGTTGCCTATTGAAAAAGTCACAGCCTTTTATCATTGTTGCCTCTTTGGAGGAGTCACAACCTTTCATCATTGTTGCCCTTCGGAGGAGTCAAAACCTTTTATTAATTCCTATGCTCTTTTATTCCTTTTTCCCTCCCCCCAAATTAAGTTTTATTCTCCCTTTTTATATCTCATATTTGAGGGAGTCACAACTTTTCTTTTCATGCCTTTTAACCCTTCATTATCTTAACTAAGTTTAGTTATATTCTAATTTTATTATTTTATATTTTAATTTTATTATTATTATATCAATTATATATTATATTAATGATATATTATATTATTGTGATAGTAATAATAGATTATATTATATTATTTATTATTAAATCTTATTTTAGAAAGGGGACATTACAGTTTGTCCTTCCCCAAAATTGCTTGTCCTCAAGCAATGCAAACTTTGATGTTTGTAATTTCTGTTGTGCAAATTTGATATCAAACTTGAATCCAATAACCCTGAAATGACAATTTCAACTTAAGGTTAGAACTGCAATATATTTACAAATATAAACTTATCGAATTTGAAGTTCATAATATTCAATTTAAAATACTAAGAATAATTCAAAGATTGAACTTATCTTGATGTACTATAGGCTTCTCTATTCCTCTGATAAAAAACTCTTCAAGGCTATAAAATGTTTTCCTTAATTCCTTTAGAAAAAGTCTTTGATCAATCTTTGACACTCACCAAGAATGTCTCTTGATCATGCTTTGACACTCACCAAAAATGTCCTTGATCAGGCCTAGACGCTCACCAAGAACGTCTAAACCAAATTTTGACACTCACCAAGAATGTCTCTTGATTAAGCTCTGACACTCACCAAGAATGTCCTTGATCAAGCCTTGACGGTCACCAAGAACGTCTAAATCAATTTTCGACACTCACCAAGAATGTCCTTGATCAAGCCTGGATGCTCACCAAGAATGTCTAAATCAAGTTTTGACACTCATCAAGAATGTCTCTTGATAAAGCTCTGACACTCACCAAGAATGTCCTTGATCAAGCCTCGACGGTCACCAAGAATGTCTAAATCAAGTTTTGACACTCACCATGAATGTCTCTTGATCAAGCTCTGACAGTCACCAAGAATGCCTTTGATCAAGTCTCGACGCTCACCAAGAATGTCTAAATCAAGTTTTGACACTCACCAAGAATGTCTCTTGATCAAGCTCTGACACTCACCAGGAATGTCCTTGATCAAGCCTCGACGCTCACCAAGAACGTCTAAGTTTTTGCTCCAATTTTTACTTATATCTTTGCACAAGTTCTCCCACTCTGCTTTAAAAATTTTCTGTATTATTCCTTCATAGTGAAAGATTTTGGTAGATCTTCTCCTACCCTGCAGGATGGCAGGATCATGCTCTGATACCATTATAGTGTCCCCTTTCGGGATCACCTTTTTCTTTGCCTTTTCTCTCAAAATTTGAATAATAGTTTTTTATTTTTGTTCCTCCTTTTTGGCTTGCAATTAAATCTCTTTTATACTTTATTAAAAATGTCACCACCTTTCATTAGAATTTAGTCACCAATTTGTATTGTTGCCTATTGAAAAAGTCACAACCTTGTATCATTCTTGCCTCTTTGGAGGAGTCACAACCTTTCAAATTTACTACCCTTGGGAAGATTCACAACCTTTTAAAAGATTCACAACCCTTCATCATGGTTGCCCTTCAGAAGAGTCACAACCTTTCATCATTGTTGCCCTTCGGAGGAGTCACAACCTTCTATTAATTCCTATGCTCTTTTATTCCTTTTTATTTCTCATGTTTGAGGGAGTCACAACTTTTCCTTTCATGCCTTTTGACCCTTCATTAACTTAACTAAGTTTAGTTATATTCTAATTTTATTATTTTATATTTTAATTTTATTATTATTATATCAGTTATATATTATTATATTAATGATATGTTATATTATTGTGATAGTAATAATAGATTATATTATATTATCTTTTTTTAATTTCTATATATTTATTTTATTATTAAAATCTTATATTTAAGCCTATCGATTAAATATTTTAATTAAATATCTATAATTTAATATTAAAATATTACTATGAGACAAGATATATAAGAATTAAATATATATTTGAATATTATTATCTATTTAGTAGATTTTCTTTCATTGTTATATTATTAATATAGTTAATTGAATAATAAATTATATTATAGTTTATTATCATTTATTTGTTCATCCTTATACTTTTATTATTTATTATTTAATCTTATTTTAGAAAGGGGACATTACAGTGGTTCTAATTGATATTTTCTTTGTATAATTGTCTTGTAGTTGATGCCTTTTCCAAAAGGCCTCTAGAAAGTGTCTCCTCTAAACGACTTATTTAAAGGTATTTATTGGCACTTAAGATAAGTTCTAGCCATTGACATAATAGGATTGTCCCTTGCATTAACACTTGTCCTCTAAGCTTTGCTACATGTTAGTAGATCTATAATCTTTGGTGCATGGGTGCTTACTAGGATCTAGTTGTCGTTCACTTTTGGTCACCAGTTGCCATCATCTAGGTCCACTTAGCACCTTTTGCTTATTTTGAAATCATCATTGTCAAGACCATCGACAGTTGATGATTGACACCTCCTCCAACATTGGCAATAATATGTTGATGATGGTATATTCTTGGCACCGACATTTCAATAATGTCCCCTTTCGTAGAGTAGTTTGAAATGAACCATTTCTCTTATTTTATTCCTGTAGGCTGATTTTGGGCTATACGAGGGAATAAATTAGTTAATTAAATAAACAAAGTTGTCTAATAAAATAAAATGTACAAATGACTTAATTAATTTTATAAAGTGATTTAAGTGATTAAAAAAGAAGACCCCTATTATCTATTTGATGATGGACATCTCTTTCAAAGATTTGAGGTTGGAAGAAAACTCTATCATGGTCTTAAGATTTCACCTTGTCTCAAGAAAATAAGATTTGGGGAGAAGGATCCTTGTACCACGAGAGAGAAAAAATCTTTGGAAAATGTTTTAAACCACCCAAACTTTGGGTTGGTTGGGTCTGTAAGGTTTTGTAATGCTTTGTCTTTTGTTGTCTCTTAGTTGTTCCTCTTAGTTGTTTTTGGTGTTTGGTTGTGCTTCAAGCTCGATATTTTCTATGTAAAAGGTTCTAGGGCCTTTCCAAACCCTACTTACCTAATAAAAGAAAAAGTATAATTCCATTGCAAA
This sequence comes from Thuja plicata, assembly GCA_018584345.1. Taxonomy (NCBI): domain Eukaryota; kingdom Viridiplantae; phylum Streptophyta; class Pinopsida; order Cupressales; family Cupressaceae; genus Thuja; species Thuja plicata. The sequence continues at coordinate 496,755 of MU225550.1, forward strand.
AGTCATCCAAGCTGAAGAAATCATCAAAAAAGATATCAAGCTAGTAGTGGATGGCAACTGTTTATCCTTTCAATGTGCCTTGCTTTTTGTCATCTTAGTCACACTCCTTCCTGCAACACTAACACATTGATCACCCAAGAGTTAAGACCCTTGCCCCACTTCTCCAAGTCTTTCACACCTATCCAACTCTATATCCAACTCTATATCACAACATCTTTTAACTGCTGATAAGTTGGAATTCTTGTAGGGGTTGTTATGATTTAATTTTCAATCATAGAAACGAGAACTTGGACTTGGCACGGATTCAACAAGGTTGTCCGACTCAAGACATGGCAAAGAATCAGCAAGACTCAGCAAAAACTCGACAGGACGTAGCAAAACCGGGTTTCTGGTGCTTCTTGCCCAGGGCTCAGACAAGCCCGAGTCCTGGGCCCCTAGGACTCAGCCAGGGTCACTCAGCTTGGAACTTGCGGAGAGTCCCAGCGAGTCTGGGAACTATGCTTTCAATTCATACTCTTGTCATTGATAATTATCATATGATGAATCAAGCCACCAAACAGCATGTATAACTGCTTTCTTAATATCAGCTTATCCTAGCACTTCTGTTGCAATTAGTCAGCATGTCTATCCACTCTAATGCTCACACAGATTCTAAGGTTGCAGAGGAAATAGGATATGTTCCCACAGAAGCAGACATAACTCATTTCAGTCCAAACAAAAAGTTAATGTTTCAGATATTATTCCTCATAGTCTAAGCATATTCCCTTCCAGTTCTTCCTATGGACATCAAGTAGAAGTCAAAGGACTCCCCTCACCATATGAAAAATATGCATGCTATTGCAGGAATAACAATGCAGTCCTTATTTTACCTAATATTATTAGGAATGAACTTGGTTTGCCTATTTTTGGTTAGTGTAAATCTAATCAGACTAATCTTGGCCTTTATTTTCTTTTCATTCGTGGAAGCTTCTGGCATATTATTGCATCTAAGAAGACTGTTACTATATTACATTCTGTTGTAACTGCATGTCTAAGCATATACTAATGACTTGTTAATCTTGCTTCATTATGTAAAGTGGTTTTCTATTTATCAAAAATAAAGTTTGTTTTGAGTATTTCAAATGGCGTTCTATATATTTTTGAAGAACTGTAAAACCTTCAGTGTGTGATACTTGGTCTTTAATTGTAGAAATTTAATATGGAATATTTTGTATTGTTACAGATACAATATGACCACTCGGTAATTGTTGACTACCTTATTTCAAAGAGTACCGGAACCCTATGCTTGTGCTATCTTCTTAGGTACCTTCTCTATTTTTGAGTCGTTGATTTTGACACGTATTAACACAATGGTTATGATCTTTTATTCTCAATACAATTTAGTCATTCAGAACTTGTATACAATCTTATTTACATCAAACAAACATCTTTGTGCTTCTTGTAAATCCTAAAATGTCTTCACTCCAACTTCTTTTGTATGTGTTAAGGAATAAATTGTGCATCATTGATGCAATAGTAAAGGAGGACCAATGAAAACCAAACTATAATGCAGAGGATATTTCAATAAGCACTTGGTTTATGTTTGTAATTCAATTTAGGAACTATTTATTGATAATAATAACCTTCAAATTTTGTGACACTCTTTAGATGGTTACATCAATTATTTGAGTATCTTTTATTCTTCAGGCCTTGTTTGCGTTGAAGCATATGGATGTCTCATTCTTTATGATACTTCATTGTCAGCTGTCAGCCATCCTATTTGAATAAAAATCATTTTGAATTACACCAAAAAGCAAGGAAGCTGCACCAGTTGAGCTTACATTGAGAGCTTTTTTCAATGAAAGGGAAAGTGGTTAACGTTTGAGTCTTTGCTCCAAGAGCCAACTAGTCTACATCCTTCCATAAGTAAATTAATTCTTTCTATAGCTGGCAGATCAAATCCCTTTTTAAGTAATTCAATAGTCATCAGTAGATTAAGAAAAGTGTTTGATATATGAAAAAATACTGAGGTTTGTTATGAATGATAAGGAGTAGGAGAAGCCAAAAGAGAAAGATGTCCATTAGACGATGCTTTTCAAACAAGTGCTTAGGCATCAAGGCATTTTGGCAGCACTTGGGCTTGCACTTCCATGATTGGTTAGTGGAGGTTGCAAAAGAAGATGGTAAAGAAGACAATTGGTAAATTTTCTTAGCAGAGGAAGGACTTTTGTCTCTTAGAGGGTATCTCTTGTTTCCAATTGGCAGAAAATTAGAGGAAAATGTGTAGTGGTTGTAATGTCTCCATTTGAGCAGAAATGATTTGTGAGCATTTAGCTTAGTTTCTGAGGTTTGTTGTAAGCTGTAAGAACCCCGTGTGGTCCTAACTCTGACAAACACTGGATTGTTTCAATTTTGGATGTTTGACATTTTGTCTAACACTTTGCATGCAAGCTCTGTTACCACTGTAGGAGCCCTGCTGACTCTATCATCAATTTCCTTATCAACTGATTGAATTCTTTTTTTGGTTTTTGCAAATATTATATATTTTTTGTGTTTTCCGATATATATATATATATATATATATATATATATATATATATATATACTTTTAAGTTTTTGACAAAGATGAACAATAGATGAATTGAAATCTGAACTCCTTGCAACTATAAATTGAAATTCTCTAATCCGTCCAAATACTAATTACAATGATAATTATTTGTAATGATCCCTTTTTCTAATTGCTTATTTAAAGGATCCCAAGACAAGAAATGAACAAGAATAAAGAGTGACAGCCAGTAATGTAGTATTATATAACTTCATTCCTTAATTGCAAGATTAATCAAGTATTCATTTTATAGCCATGATCACATAATACTGTCAACTAGCTTAAGGTGGTCATCTTTGTTCCTTGGTCATTTCATAATGAATGGTAGAATTACTGTGCTCAGGTAGAAACAGTCTCCAAGCGGTTCCCTCATGAACAAAGCCCGTTTTGGGATCTTCACCTCACTATGACCGAATAATGTTTCCCTTCACAAACTCCCTCTTCATTATGAGTATTGGGAAAACACAGATTCCAACTTATATTATCCTAAGCTGATATCTTATAGTCAATGGTCTGATCAATGAATCACAAATTCCACCGCAGCTAATTTGTTCATACATCCATATTTCATTTGGTAGTAATTCATTCTAAATTTAAGAGCTTAATAAATTCTAAATGAAGTCTCTGAATATGGCATCCATATTCAGAGACATATATGAGTCTCTATTAATCCGATTACTGAAGTAATACAGACAAATTCTGAATGTTGTCTCTGAATATGTATCAGATTCATAGATGTATATATGTAGTATATGACTTTAGCTTTCAAGTGGAGGAGTCTATGAACGTACCTCCTTTTCTCTCTGATCTGCAGTGACCGTCTGAAGTAGATATTGTTTTCAGATTGATATCCAATATATCCAATAACCTATGTCTACGTATCTTCCTGAGTCTATTCTTATCGCTGTCTTGAATGGTTGACTGAATATGATTAACTATGTTTTTTGATGCCTTTCTTCATTTTACGACCTACTCTTTATATCCCCCGTGCGTAGAAGGGGAAGCATTGTTTCACCATGCGTCGCGACCTTACTACTGTCGCGGGACAGTGCTGAAGTACCAGTCTTATATATATGTTCTATTTCGACCATAACAATTATGTTTAATTAAATATTTTTGATTCGATTATTATTATTAATATTCATTGATTAATAAGATATTAATATTATTGATTAGTAATTTGTGTATTGATTAATAATATTGATTATTAGTATTTGATTATTCTATGTATATATATATTGATTAATAATATATTATTAACTAATTATATAGATTAACTATTATTGTTACTTCTAATAATAATATTAATTGTATATTGATCTATATATTGGTTAATTATATTGATTCATAATATTATATTGACATATAACTTGCATATTTATTATTAATATTAATATAATTATTTATCTTTAATTTTGATTAATTATTATGGATTCATGTCTTTGTTGATATAAGGAATTTAAGCATGACATGTATTTGCATGAATATATATATATATATATATATATATGTCAATTACGGCTCATGACATTGTTTGCCAGTATTGATGCCAAACAAAGGGTGAATATTAAGGGAAAACCTGGTAACATACGCAACAGATTAGAAACACCAGCAACCATCAATAATTGACTCCACAAATGTATTTCTATCATCAAACACTCAAAACGGAATGGATTGTGAGACCCAAATGCCAAACGATATCTCCTAGATATCAAATGCTACCTCCAAGATGACTCACGTGAGAACAAATATGAACCTCGGCTGGTATAAATATGACACGGCAGGTAATAATGATGCACAATACAGCTCCTCCAACCATGTTCTCTCCAATAGCTGGCCACCAGATTCAATTCGCTGCTAATGATGTTTGAAGGGGTTGTACCTTCTATTCCAATGCCTAGATCTGTCTTGTGCAAGTCTGAAACTTGCTATATACTTCCATAGTCATCTCTCAACAAGCTATGTTGAAGATTGGAGATGTTCTTGGGAACTTGTTTCAGTTCTAGTTCATGATGGGTGTGTTGGAAGCATCAGTGAAGGTTTTCAGAGTGTTTACTTCCTATTCTAAACATGTAACAATGTTCCTTTGGTACATCTCAGAACTTTAGCAGCTCAAGGTGTATTGTTGTGTTTTCAAGTTGGGTTGGTCCGTTCATGATTTGGGGTACCTTTGAGGGCGTTTCAGCAATTTAATTTTATGTCCGCACTTGTATCAACATTATTTATCTTTATCAACATTCTATAATAATAGATATATCACTAGTTTGCCATTATTATGTTTAAGCTTGTTAAGGAAATGGATGAATAGGTAAGTGAATAATCTGCTCTTGTTGATGGTTTGAGGAAAGCAATGGCCTTTGTGATTGATTGATTCCTCATTCAAATCAAGATTTAAACCCTAGATGGTAGTATCACTAGATGGTAGTATCACTAGTGATTTGCTCTTCATTATTGCTAATACTTTCCCCATTGCATATATGGTTATTGTAACCGCTTACGGTTGGATAAGTGGAAAAAGCTTGTTTTCACATTTCAATATGTTGGGTGGATATTTTGCAATCGACAGTTTTAAGGATCAATTGCAAAACAGCGGTTCCAGTGATAGTGTGTGAGACACAGTCTCTCCTAATTATAAGGGAAGACTCCCCCTTCTTATTGCTACTTGAATCAACAAAACAATTAACTACTTCTATTTACTCTAAGCTAAATCAGGGAGGGACATTCATCCTATTCTCTTATTTTAGAATAGATGTTACAATTACAATACGATCTTTAATCAATGGTGTCTTTCATCTTCAAAGTATTATTTGGAGCAATAATCCTGATAAACAACAGATTATACGTTAGAGTAACCTTCAGCGTACCAACAACTTTCAATAAATTAAGAGTTCACGAAATCTCAATGTCTTTCCATGACAAGAATGAAACACATGTGCAGCTCAATGTCTCGAACATGTATTCACCTTGCATGCACAAACGCAGAATGAAGCAGCACAAAGTCTGGAAGACCAAATCTGAAACCAAATTATAACTTTGAACACAATCTGCAGCTCAAAGTCTGCAAGATTGAGTTCAAAACCCTCTTCAACAAAAACACAAAACCCACAATCATTGTCCAGAAAATGTCATTACACAACACCTTGAATCAACACAAAGTCTAAATGAAAGTTGCCTCTTTTATTGAAGGCAATTTAATTTACATCTAGGATCAAAGTCTTAGAGTACATATACCAAGTGAGAAAGTTTTCTTGCATTGCCAAAAGATGATTATTTACAATGAGCCCCCTTGTATTTATAGAAGAGAGGCAAAAACTAACTACCTATTGTTGACTTATTCAACATTACAGTCCTAGGTAATGTGATTACATGTAGTGAAATGTGTAATTGCAATTTTTTGCTTTACATGAGACATTACATATGCAATTGGAATTTTATGCTTTACATGTAACTTGTCAAAACTACATTACAAAATAAACTAAGTGTCTAACAAGACATGACTCCTATTACATCGACCTCTATCAAAGAGGTCTTCTTGTCACCAGATTGCCGAGTGCTGGAATCTTCAAATCTGTACATGGGTGGGAACATCTGCAGAAAATAACACTTTGACCTCTGTCTTTGGTGGCATCATTGATTTTTGTTTTCACCCATGACTAGAAAAAATTTCACGATCCCTTTTATTGGTCCGCTATCGCCTTCTTGGAATCAATCTTGAAAGCATTCTAAAATTGAAGAAACTTGAATTTTCATCTTTCCTTCAGGCATGATGGTTGGTCCTTCGGCTTTGGATGAACACTTGTAGTACTGAGATGGAAAGACCAGAAAAACCTGATGTCAGAATATGTTGACATCAGTTCCATAATATTCTTCATGAAGCTCATACTTTGATTTTGAAAAGTTGGTAGATCATGTCTGCAAACTATACTTCAAACAAGGCTGAATTGAAAAAGTTGCGTTTTTTGGGCCTTGGATGCAATTCGAGGATTTTGAGGTGCACTGCACTGCAGGTGAAGGTGCAAGTGTAGTTGCACTTGTAATAATTTATGCAATTGGACCAAAAAGTTCCTACTACATGGTAAAAACAAAAGACTTTGAGTGAAATCGGGGTTTTTGGACCCAACTGCACTTTAAGTTGCATGTAGTTACATATAGTTCAAGGTGTCGTTGGGTCAACAAGTTCCGACTACACTTGGAGTTCCTTTCTCAAAATTGTTAAACTTGGGTATTGTAGGAGGTTTAGATGTGACTATGCATTCGACTGCATGTAACAAAACATGTAGTTGGTGTAAAAATCTCCACTTTGGAAATGGTACGAGTGGAGGTTTTGGAAGTGATTGCATGTTTGACTACATGTAACTGAACATGTAGTTGGTGTAAAAATCTCCACTTTGGAAATGGTATGAGTGGAGGTTTTTGGGGTAGTTACACTTTTGATTACATGTAGCAGTACATGTAATAGGTCTCAAAAATCCCGACTTTGGGAAAATGGTAAATCTGATACAAACTTTTGTCGGGGATTTTTTGGTGGATTGCATATTTCATTGCACGGAAAGGGACATGTAGTTGAATATGCAAAGGGTATGGAAAATCCTGAAATTCAAAGTGTGGGGGTAGAAAATTTAACATTCTGAGGGTATTACATTTTGAATTTTGTGAAAGGCTACATGCAGTAATACTTGCAATTGGGATTGGAAATCTCGATTTGGATACATCATTATGACATATTGTTCATGGTGGATATCAGAAGTTTGATTTCTCAAGGTATAGGTATACATGTAAACTGTCAAGCTATGGCTGCAAATGGATGGGAAGTTCTGATTTTTAGCATCATTTTGAAAATGGAAGTATATACATTGGGAATATTTTCCATCATCATATGTGTTGAATGCAAGCTGGAAGCAATTCATTGAGAAGAAATTTGTTTGTGTTTTCACCCAAATTTGGATATCTCTTTTGCCATAAACATGACTATATTGCAAATATGGAAATCTTCACATACAAATTACTTTGAACTTTTTGAAAAAAATCTTATAAACATCTGTAGAGTATAATTGAAAAGAAAAAAAACCCTGAATATGGCTTCAAAAGCACAAAAATGAATATAAGTCTTGTTTTTAAGGAAAAAGAGACGGAAAACCCTAAATGCTTAGAAAAGTGGTGAAAATTTGCAAAAACGTCAATATTTATGCAGATATAATTATGCTTTTGAGAAAAAATGACCATATTTATGCAGATATAATCACGTTTTTGAGCAAAAACGACCATATTTCCTACAAACAACCACAAAAAGCACAAGAAAAACCATGTTTTCACCAAAAATGACCACAAATCATTGCAAATGTCACTAATCTCTGCAGAAACGACCCAGGCTATGCAAAAAACAACCAGATTGTGAAGTTGCATACTTGGTTTGAGGGAATGAAAAACTTGCAGGAAGAACTCCAAACGAAAAACACGACTACAAGCACTTGAGATGGAGAAGACCAAAGCAAAGTCGTTTATAAACCATAAAGACTCGGGGTTGATTTCCTCAAAACTCGGCATTGAAGCTCGGCATTCACAAGAACTCAATGTTCTCATGCTTGGTGTTCTCTACACAGTTTGGTATTTCGCGGGAATGAATACTTCTACCTGCATTTGCAAATGAAACTCCACCTAAAATACTCAATAACCATAAGCCAAGTGATCATTTTAATGCCATTATATATTACATATAAATGTAATACTAAAGGTCCGACCACTAGAGATTATAGGTGGTTTATATTATTTACATTATATATAATAAAATATAGAATGCGATTAATATAGATTGACTTAAAGAAAAACTATGGAATAATATAATGACGATATATTATAAAAAACTAAACAAAAATAAAAGAAGACAAAAATTAAAAATAAAACTCTAAACGACTAAACCTTTTAAATAAATAAATAAAATTATTTATTTACGAAAAATAATTAGAGCTCAAAACCATATTGAATTTAATCAAAAACAAGATTAATTTTCGTAGAGTTGACGTTAATTTCATTAAAGCGAAATTAACGACAACACAATATCGTATGAGCTTTTGTAATAATCCCTGCTAATTCTGCCCTTAATTTTTCAGTTAGATAAGTTTGACATTTCGTCAAACACTTTGCATGCAAATGTCTAAGTTCTGTTTCTGAGTTTGTTTTACGGAGTTTCGATTGGGTTTTTGTTGTTGTGTTTTCATATATGATATTTCCATATAATGTAGATGAAAAGATAACAAATTGACAAGCACATATTGTGGATAATGGCCTAATAATAAAATAACAGCAATGTATGTAACTCAAATTAAATCACAAAACAGTTAGAACATACCTGGATTAGAGCAAAGTGGCAATTACACTCAAATGTTGAAGTCTGACCACAAAATGGCAGTCTGATATGTATATTTGCAAACCTTTGCATACAATGAACTAAGTCCTCAATTCATCCGAACCCCAACCAATATTGCCCAAGTCCTTGCAATGAATAACCCACTTGCTGGCTGCTCCAATAATGATGGATTAATGACTGATTTAAAACTGGAAGCGCTGTCTTGGAAGTCTGTACATTAAGCCCTTCTTTATTGTTGATCAAAACTCCACAAATCAAATGGTTAAACCTTAGAATGAGGCTCTGCTAGGGCTAGGGACGAAACAATGAAATTGTAGCTCTCAAAAAGTGACGAAACAACCATTAACCTTTGACTGTAATAAAATTGCAGACATCTGATATAAATTTCAGTCACTCTTATAATTAGATTCTCACCATGAAAACCCTTCAAACCTGTACCAAAAACTCTCACATGCTTTCTTGCAACCTTGATAAAATGTGTTCAAAGCTGTCCCAAACTCAAATATATTGCCTTCAACATATGCAATAAGCTCAATGTGAATTTTGGAATGAATCCACGCAATAGGCTCAATGGATTTTCATCCATACTTATGCCCTAATAATGCTATGCTAATAACTTATACCCTATGAATTCTCATCATTTTTTGTCATGGTTGGGAGTTCAACTAAGTACGCTCACTTCTTCGCTATACCGTTTGAGCACAGAGCACCTCAGGTTGCAGCGTTGTTCATTACAGAGGTGTTTAGACTGAATGGTCTTCCTAGGAACATTGTCATTGATTGAGATAGTAGGTTTCTTGGCGTGTTTGTGCAAGATATTTTCAGATTTATAGGTCTTGCTTCAACTCTGAGCACCAATTATCATCCACAGATAGGTGGGTACACATCATTAATAAATGGTTGGAGGTGAGTTGTGTATTTAAATAGCACGACTGTAAAATGCTTGGATCAAGTGCGTATATTTGGGTAAACATATTGCTACAATACCACCTATCACATGTCTATTGTCGTGACTCATTTAGGGATTTGTATGGTTATGATGTTACAATTCGGCCCTTGTTGATAGCATAGTTTTGAAGGCCAAGGATTGGAGTGGCAAAGACAAGTCAAAATTATGCCATAAGTGGAATGCCTTACAAAACATAGGAAATGGTGCACATTTCAAGTGGCAACACCACCAAAAAATTTACTAATAGGTAAAAGTGGAAAAACGTTAAAATCATGACAAGAGTGGAACTATTTAAGTCAAATAATCGTGATGTGACATTTTAAGATGGCATAGCTAGTTACAAATCACACCAAGGGTGGAAAGTCATTATGAAACTACAGCAACTCAAGAAAGAGATGTTAAGTGAAGATGTGCACTTATTATTTGGTTTCACTAGTACAAAATACAATTTAAAAGTGACATCAGCATTAGTGATGTTAGCATTTTGAATTGCACCTTTGAGTGCAACACAAAATGGAATAGGTGTGTGGTAGGAACCACTCTTCAAATTACTAGTGGAGCTAACTTTAAACCAAAACAACTAACCTAAACTGCATAATTTGTATTCCTTTCTTTACAAACTTTATGGTATTTTTTGCCACGATTTCCATGTTTACAAAGCTGTAGGGGTTTACATGTTGGAGAGTGGAAAGAGGGGATTTCCTAATATCATGATTTGAAGATTTCCAGTCATAGGCTGGATGTGTTTAGAAGTTTGACAAATGTTTTAAATTATATGCCTAAGGTTTGCTTGTTGAGTGTTCATCTTCTGCAGAATACATGGTGCTGTCTTGTTTTTTGATAAGTGTAATATTTTTTCATATTGCAAAATATTGCGCGATAGATCCTTCCAAGATTCATATGCTATTTGATGTCGCAAAATCTTTCATCAAATTTCTAAGAACAAATTCATGATAAAATCTTGTATAATATATTTTACTACTGAGTGCAACCACATGTACTAAATTTTCAAGTTTTTTCTTCACTCATCTTTCTTTTTTCTTTGTTTTCAGGATTCTAAGAGTTTTATGCGACTCATGGCCTAACTCTACCGCATTCTCAATTGATATAAGCAGTCCTCAAATTACAGAGCTAAGCAACCACAGGTCACAATTGGAAAAAAAAGAAAACAAAAGGAAAAGAGAATTGGAAAGTTTTCCTGTATCAACGATTACAATTGATAAATCAAGAATTGAAAGTGCCAAGAGATGTTTGTCATCATTGTATCTTCACATTGAGAGTCTTCATACGAAGGACTTGTTCCCCTATAATCCGTCTCCATTGTTGAAACGGTTAGTTGAGAAAAATCTCATGTCTTTAAGTACTTTTTTCTCTTGCAATTGTTTAGACTGGAATATATGCGTCGTGATTCATTGTAAACAGTAATAAATTAAGAATCATTAGCTATTGTTGATCAATGGGAAGAACCAATAACTGGTTTGAAAACTTGTACTAAACTTTTACATTGCAGGTAGTATGAGAAAATAACAAAGATATAGTGATAGTTCCAATGAATATTGGTGTAGTTTTAAACATAACTGTTGGGCGTTACTAGGGTGAACTGATAGGCATGTTTGAAATTTTATTCTGAATTGCAACTGCTATGTTTTGCACAATGGTTGCATGATTTGGCAGAGAATGTCCGGCCCAAGGTTGTTATAGAGAAAACTCTAATTTGGGTTGTTTGTGATCATTTTTGAAAAGTTTAGAACTTCAAATTGTCCTTAAATGCAAGCTATCAAGATTGAAACTTCAATTAGGTGTCGTAAGGTGCATATAATATACATGGTTGCATATGCAGTCAATTTCTCTATCCAATAGGAACAAATGTGTGCATAGCTATGCAACCTTTTTATTTGATCCCTGACTCAAAAGCATTGATAATTGTTCAATAGAGAATATTATTCACAGTATCAACATAATGCGATAAATGTTTTGATGGTTTATGTCTTGCTTTTAATACAATGATTGATTCCAACAGTGAACAATCAATGAAGAGATGAATATTATTGAAAGGCTTACTAAGTGTACAAGAAATTTGTGATCAACTGTTAAAGCCTCTGCTCTTTAAAAACTAATTAGAAAAAGCAGACACAAGCAATCACAATCCAAAATCAAATATTCCTAAATCACTATATTTTTTCATTTTGGCTGTTGCTTGCAATGGTGTCAGGATCAAGTCAGGCCTTCAAGTGCCAATCCTAGTGTCCAACTTGGTGATGTCATATAATTTAATGGATGTTATGATGTCTTTATGTGGAAGTGTCCTCTAGGTCTCGGGCTCTTGAGGCCAAGTGGACTGGGATGAAACATTCCCTTTCTATCACCATCAACAGAAAAACAGGGGACATCCTTGGAACATCCTTAAAGCCTCCTCCCCCATGGGTGTCGACAAATTCTTCAAAAGTAGAGAAAAAAAGGAAACCTTCAAAAATAAAAATAAAAATAGATATAATAGTAAATGTGGGGAGGGGGAGGACAGCAAAACCTTAATGCAACCCCGAAAATTTAAGCCCATTTCATTAAGTCGATGTAATAAGGAAAGAGCAAGAGGAAAAGAGAGGAAAATAAACAAAAAGATAGGAAGAACAGAAACAAAGAATAGGGTTTATATGTCAACTATTGTTGTTACACCATTTGTTTGCATTGTGATATATTTTTTACGAGGTAACACAATTTTGATAAGTGTATTTCTTATTTTAGGAAGACAAATACAAAGATGTCAGTTTTTAGTTGTATAATTTAAAGGTGGAATATTAAATGAAGAGTATTGTGTAGTCAAATTGTGTATGTATACATGTATGTGTGTGTATCTATATATTTACATACCTATACATATTACATATACATATGTGAGTGTATATGTATGTATACATATATACATATACATATACATGTGTTTGTGTGTCTATGTTACCGGTTCTTTACAAAATGAACCCGGAACCTAGTGTGGTTCAAGCCCGGTTCAAGGTCTTGGGCCAGTTTTCTGTGAGTTTGGACAAGGTTTTGGTCACAACTTGTGGGTTTGGCCCTACTGAACTCAAGAAGAATTTTGACCCCAAATTCACACATCCGCTGAATTTGGCGTGTTTGCAAAATTATTTTGACATTTTCTTTATAATTTGTTTTTTAATGCAAAAAGGTGATTTGCCCAGGCAACACAAATTTTTGTGAAACAAATTAGACAATGGTAATTGCTTTTTTATTACTGAAGAAGGAATACAATTTATAGGCATTTACATTGCAATAAGTTTCTAAAAGAAACCAATGACAATTGAAAGCATAAATAGAAACATTTTACCTTAACTAAACTGACAGAATCTAAACAAATAAAATACAATATTGACCATTAATATATGTAGATATTATTCTAAAACCCTCCCTTAATGGTCAATCTGTCAACTACACCAAGTTGCCCACTAAATTTGACAAACTTATCTGGGCTCAAAAACTTGGTGAGAATATCTGCAGTCTGATCCTCAGTTAGAACATACTGCAGCTGAACTGATCCATATTCCACTAGCTTGCGGATGTAATGCTAATAAAGCTCAATATGCTTGGTACATTCATGGAAGATCGAATTTTTGGCTAGTTTGAATACCACTTGATTGTCAGTGTAAAAGGGAGAAGGTCTTGCTTGTGACATTTGCGTGTCAGAAAGCATCCTTCGAAGCCAAAGTGCCTCACAAGATGACTTAACTGTTCTGCGATATTTTGTTTAAGTCGAGTAAAGAGCCATTGCCTACTGGTTTCTACTAGTCCATGTGACTGCACCTATACCCAAACTGAACACATAACTAGATGTGGATTTTCTGTCACCGATACTACCCAATATTAATCTGTAAAACCAATCAGCTTTGAATCCTTCCACTTGCAATACAAAATGCCAAAATCTGAAGTGCCCTTCACATATCGGAGCACATGCTTCACTGCAGTCCAATGACCAGTTTTTGGGGCTGTCATGAAGCAAGAAATGTAGCTCACGACAAAATGAGAGCAGGTCTAGTGGCAGTGAGGTAGATGAGGTTGCCCACTAGTTGCGCGAATATTGTATCATTCACCATAGGTGAATCAGACTTGGCTGACAATGTCATGTCCCCTCTTTAGTGGACTAACAAAGACATGAGTTAGCCTATTATGAGGGTCTCTTAGGCTAGCAGTGGTGGACAGAGACTCATTCAGAGCGTTCAGTGTCGGGATTGGGTGATTCTTGCAGTTGGTGATTCTTCATTTATACACACATTTGGTATATATATATATATCTATACATATAGCAAATGTTTGTATAATGGCTTTTTTTGGCAGTCTGTCTTTACCTTTGTTTTTCCTTGGGCTTCCATTAGCTTGCGGGTATCTCTTGGTATACGATATAAGCCTTTAGAGGAGAAGTGTATGCATTCTGAAGGATTACCTGCCTTTCCGCCCATTATCTTTAATCATTACTATGAATTAGTGCTGGCACTCTGCATAGCTAATTACAATATATTTTTTGAGCTGCGAATTTATATATATAATAATGGATTAGTGAAACTTGTTTGTCACCAAGTACCGGTACATGGTATAATTATCCCAGTGGCAGGGATGATCTGGCACTTGTTACTAGCTTACCTTCGACAATGAAGGACTTTGGGGACAGCATCCCTTTGACTTTGGCTGTCTCGTAATCATTAATTGTTACTTCAGCCCGCTCACATGTGAACCTGGCCGCCTTCCCTTCTTCGTGATGCTCCTATCACATGGGATCCTCCTTCTAGTATGTGCTAGACTTCTCTGCAGCCTTCCACCCTCTTCCGATAGCTTTTTAAGTGTTTTTCTTTCCTTACTCACCTTTTATCCTTTCAGCGTGTGCTCTAAGATTTATCATGGAGACTAAATTGAAGACATTCAGCTCGGGTGGTTTCAGAGCAATGGCCTCTAGGGGCCCTGTTACACCAGAACGATTGAACCAAATCCTGCTTCCGCTTCGTAATTCGGTTAGGAGGGCCTGGAGAAAGCATTAGGAAAGATTAAACTTCTGGATGCGCAAGTATTATTCTCGACAAAGCAAGAGGATGATGCAGTCCATATATATTTCCATCCTAATGTATAACTATTAGATCATGTTATTAAGATAGCAAATCTCGAGAACAATCGAGACATGGGTATGGCCATGAAGAAATGTACTATTCTCGACATTTATCGAGCCGTGGGTATGCCTACGGAATTAATGTATTTAACAAATCTCGTCAGTAGATGAGTCGTGGGTATGCCCACGTAATTCTTATATATGGACAGGACCTATGGTCCCGGGCTAGGCTGGAGGTTTTCTCAACCCCGCTCTTTCCTACCAGCGTCTGCAGCGAGCGGGGTCACAATGTAAAATAACAATTTATATTAATAAAAAAATTTCAGAGCTTCGGCCTTTTATCCATCAAAAAAAAATAAAATTACATACACATCCAATTATTAAAACATTAATATAGGCATATTTATAGAATTACATAAATATATTTATATATAGACATATGCATATGTGTGCACCCATATGCCTATGTGTATATATAACCAAGCACATATTATTAAAATCACGCATTATTTAAATACATTAGAAAAGGTATATTACCACGCATATATAACTCCATCATACCATCCAATAATTATTAACCACAATTAATATTCACCTAGCTCTAGGGACAATAACAAATATCCACAATTGACCCAAATGTCAAGCATCAATAAACGAACAATAATCCATGATAAAAGACAATTCCCAAAAGGACCCAACCTGGGAACAGGGATAAGGGTAAGACTTAGTCTTGTGGAACCAGGTGTTATCTCCGTCTCAACAACGATCGAGGATTTAGAGAGCACGCTTAGACCTGTGGAGCCAGGTGGAGACAATGCTCGGTACCTGCAATCCTGCATCACCAAGGAGAGATACATGTGCATAGAAACATATATATACATATATAAGACATTGCAAACAGATAACCAGGACCGATACATGGTGTGGACCTCGGCTAAGTGAGTAACTACGACTTCATCCTGAGTCATGAAAACACCTCTGCCATATATGCCAAAAGTAAAGCATCATAAAAGATTCTTGAAAGCACGTTAGTCAAAATAGCACATTATAAGTGGAAAAAGGTTAGAATTCCATTTATTGCATATAATAGTTCTTTTTCATAAAGACATTAATCATGAACACATATCAAAACATCTAACTGAGCATAATATCATCTAGATCTACAAAAATCTAAACAATTGAAATCATATAGTTTATGTCAAAATGTCCAACTCAAAATAATAGTATAGTCATCCGAGAGGGTATTACATCCTCCTCCCCTAGAATTAGGCTTACTCCTGGAAGCCTACAAATAGATAAGGATAGTCAACTCTAAGTTTAGTAGCATCCTCCCAAGTTGCTGAGGCCTCGTCATTAGGATCCCATTGGACCCTTGCCTGATCTATAGTGCGACCCCTGAGGGTTAGAGTCCATTGCTGTATAATACGTACAGGCTCCAAAGCCAGCTGCCCATCCGCTACCTGTAAAGCATTCCAGTCTAGGACATGAGTCAAATTAGGAATATATCTTCTAAGTATAGAAACATGAAATACATCGTGAATATGAAATATCCCAAATGGATATTTGCTCTGCTGCTGCTATAAATTTATTTTTAATAATTATATTCTGCTGTAAGTTTCTTTTTTATTATCTTATAGAGCTAGACAAAAGTTGCATAAGAAGTTGTTTCTTTTGTATTTTTCCGAATAAGTATTACAATGCATAAACAACAACAATTGCAAATAGATAATGATAAAATCAAATACAATCAGATTGTGCAATATTCTGGAAACGCTTTTAAACTTGTACCAGTACGCTTGAGATTTTCCAGATTGATTCCAAAATGACTGCTGTAAGTTGACTCCAACAATAGAGAAATCTGCCTGTAGACACAATGTAGAAAGTGCTGCAAACTAACGCCAATACAAAGAGCGGCTAGCTGCTGCAATAAACCAGATAACACAACTCCAACGCCCAGCTGCAAGAACAAGAAAAACGTTGAATCTCCAACCAGCTACGTTCCTTCTCTTCTTCACTAAGCAATGCACAAGAACCTATAAAATCTGATCCAGCTGAGGGCTACGTCCCAACTGATCCGTTCTCAGCCACTAGGGTTTGGCGTCCTAGGTGAGAAATGCTCATCTAGAGCAATGGCGTCCAAAATAGGTTTCAAAAATGATCAAAGATGTAAAAGATAATGAAAGAATGAGCCAACATCTCCTTTTATCTCCCTCTCAAAGCCAATCGAATCCTAAAGGGAAAATATGCTTTTCCCTATATTATAAAATGACATCTTTTAATTAAAAAGCTTTTATGTATAGGAAAAACACCCCTTTCCTTAGATAACATAACTCGATGTGCCAGAAGGTCTCCGGATGATGAAAATAAGTTATATTAATTCAAGACCTTTCCAACGAGCTATAACACATAGGCCTACCTAACCAAATGAAGCCAAAAACCCCTTATTACTCCAATTAGCTATATAAATAGCTTTATTTTAATTTATTTAAACGCAAACTTAGGAAAATATTAAAATATATCCCAAATAGCCATAGAACACCCGAAACACCCC
>MU225550.1:538506-575664 GCA_018584345.1 Thuja plicata
GGCCGTACGGTATCAGACAAGGCAGAGAGGGCCGTACGGCTGGCAGATAATGGCGCACAGTAGCAGATAGGGCCGTACAGTAGCAGTCAGGGCCGTACGGATAGCAGAGGAGGCCGTACAAAGAAGGGAAGAGCGCCAAGATGCTCAATGAGTCTTCCGGAGGGTTGAAAGATGATTTCCTGTCAATTGATAATTACACAGAACAATACATCGATCGAATATGATGCCTACGAAGTATTTATTGAATCAATTAATAGTGTTTCGGATTTGCCAGTTCCGATACAAGCAACAATAAGCAGAATAGGGTGAGGGCTGAATCCCACCGAAACTGCAGAAGACCAAGTAGGGAGGATCTTTCACCTCCGAAATGGCGAAGAGCAGAACTCCAGCAGGAATTCGCAAATACAAATAAAATATCAAATCACAACATGAGAAATACATCCTAAAAGCCGGTCATAAATACCCGTCGAGAAAACCCCGGAGGTGTACAAATAAAGCCGACACGGCAACACTAATCCCTACGTTAACATAAAAATGGGTCCGAGATAAGCTAAATCGACCGAGACCCAAATACAAGTTTATTTTATTTATTTAATGACGGGGACATTACAATGAGACTCTCCAAAATACCATATTCACTAGATATTTCGCTGGCTCAAATGGCGAACACAGAAGAAGACTACGTTTCTCCAATGGTGAATACTGAAAACCCTTGTCCAGAGCTCAAAGCAAGAAGCAATAATCAATAACAATAACAATGGATAGATCATTCTTCATTTTCCAAGCAAATATAGGCCTCGAAAACCCTAATCGAAATTCCTCTTCAAGGCTGTGATTTTATTTAATGAAATAACATTAAATAATATCATTAACATTTAATTAAATTAGACTTGGGGAAAACTTTTAATAAATCACCTCCAAAATAAAATACTCAGTTGGGCCCATTCGATGTGTTATAAACCCATTACTTAAGTGATTCAAATATAAAGTCAATTTAACTTTATATTTAATCATTAATCATTAAACATGCTGGAAATCACTTGAAATAATCATAACTCTCTCAATATTGAGAAAATGGCCAAACTATTTGAAACTGGAGTCCAAATTATTTCCCATGTGCCTGAAAAGACATGCTAAAATAGCAACTGCTAAAAATAGAAAGAATCACTCAAAAGAAGCCTAAATCAAACTGTCTAAGCCCAAACCAACCACTGAACTCTGAGAAGGCCAAAAACACTGAACAACCCAAACCTCCTGTGTCCAATCTAACCCCCTATCCATCTGTAATAGCCTACGAGGGTCCAATAATAGGCTAAACCACAACTAGACTAAGTGTCTAGCTAGAAGGGGACATCACAGTCCGCCCCTCCCAAAATTGCTTGTCCTCAAGCAATCTCAACTCTAGATGTTGTAAAATCTCCTCACTCTCCCAAGTAGCATCCTCAACTGACATGTCCTTCCATTTGACCAAATACTCTCTGATAGTGCGCCTCCTCAAATTCCTTTCCCTAAACTCATTGATGGCCTCAAGTACTAACACCAACTTTCCCTCATCATCTAAGGGAGGAAGCTCTGTGGAAGGAACAATCTGATGTCCTAACGCCTTCTTCAGACATGATACATGAAAAACATTATGCACTCTGCTATCTGCTAGCAGATCTAACTCCTAAGCCACCTCTTCAACTCTCTTGATCACCCTAAAAGGCCCATAATAACGTGGCTTAAATCTCTCGGCACCTCTCTTTTTGAGAGTGGATTGGCGGTAAGGCTGCAGCATCAAATATACCATATCACCTATGTCAAAAGTCCTCTCAGTCCTCTTCTAATCAACATACTGCTTCTATTGATTCTGCGCCTTAGTGATATTCTCCTTAAGAGCCTTTACAATGTCCTGGCTCTCCTGCAATAAGTCTCCAGCACTAGACATTCTACTATCTAATAGCAACAAATCCATGAAACTGGGTGCCTCATATCCATATAATGCCATGAATGGTGACATCTGGATAGACATGTGATAAGTGGAATTATAACAATACTCATAGATATATCCACTTAACCCAAGCCTTCTGTTGCCCTGCTATGTAATTCCTGAGATATCCCTCTACCCATTTGTTCACTATCTCTGTCTAACCATCTGTCTAGGGGTGGTAGCTAGTACTCGGAGTGAGCTCTGTCCCGCACAATCTGAACAACTCCTGCCAGAAGTGACTCATAAAACTGTTGTCCTTGTCGCTGACAATGGTCCGAGGTAAACCATGCAACCTAAATACCTCTCTGAAGAATAAATTTGTCACCTGCGTAGCAGTGTATGT
Source organism: Thuja plicata (assembly GCA_018584345.1). Lineage (NCBI taxonomy): Eukaryota > Viridiplantae > Streptophyta > Pinopsida > Cupressales > Cupressaceae > Thuja > Thuja plicata. Next base: position 540,819 of record MU225550.1, read on the forward strand.
AGCAGTGATCGGGAAGAAGTGGGCAAACTTCGTAAGCCGATCAACAACATATATACAGTCTCTGCCCTGGGCTCTCGACAGTCCTGTGATGAAGTCCATGGACAAACACTCCCACTTCCTGTCAGGAATTGGAAGTGGCTGAAGTAAACCGGTTGGATAAGAGTGCTCTTGTTTATTCTGTTGGTAAGTAGGACACTCTCTAACATATTGTAACACCTCAGCCTTGAGCCCTTTCCATGAAAAACGCTCACGAATCTGCCGGTAGGTTTTATAAACACCTGGATGTCCTGCCATAGGTGAGTCATGATAAACTCTCAACACCATCCTCCTCACCTCTGACCCTGGCAGCAAATAAATGCGCCCTTTGTAAATGATGAGCTCATTCACAAGGGTGAAATCACTATCCTGAACCGATCCATCAATGAATCGTATTGCCCATGTATCCTTTCCATACTCTGCAAGGATCAAATGCCTCCAGTCCTCGGATATATCTGTCATCAAGCTCAAGTGGGATCTTCGTGTCAAGGCATCTGCTACTACATTCTGTGTCCCCTTGAAATAGGTAATATCAAAGTCATATGCCTGTAATTTACTTACCCATATCTGTTGCTTGTCATTAAGATCTCGCTGTCCCAGGAAATGTTTCAAGCTATTGTGGTTCGTTTTTATGCTGAATTTGCTGCCCACTAAATACTGCCTGAATTTGGCCAAAGCATGCATTATGGCCAACATTTCCTTATCATAAATGTTGAAGCTCCTCTCAGGTCCGCTGAGCTTCCTACTCTCTTACACAATCGAATGCTTGTCCTGCATAAGCACCGCTCCAACGCCCTCACTAGATGCATCACAATGAAGCTCAAATGGCTTACTAAAATCTGGTAGTGCTAACACTGGACAAGAAGTCATCAACTCCTTGAATTTATCAAAACACTCCTGTGCCTCAGGAGTCCACAAGAAAGCCCCCTTTCTCATCAAATTCGTCAAGGGTGTTGCATGCCTAGAATATCCACTAACAAACCTCCCGTAGAACCCACACAACCCCAAAAATCCTCTCAACTGTGTCAGCTTTACTTGAGAAGGCCACTCAACAATAGCACGAATCTTTTCAGGATCCATGTGTACTCCCTGAGCACTGATAATGTGACCTAGATATAATAACTCTGATAATCCCAAATCACATTTGGACTCCTTGGCATACAAGGACTCCCTGCTCAGAATGCTCAACACAGTGTCTAAGTGCCGCACATGCTTGTCCCATGTCCTATTATACACCAGGATGTCATCAAAGAAGACTAACACAAATTTCCTCAACTGAGGCTGAAAGACCCTGTGCATAGTGGACTAAAAAGTAGTTGTAGCATTAGTTAGGCCAAATGGCATAACTACAAACTCAAAATGGCCACAATGACACCTGAATGCCACCTTCTCTATATCCTGCTGTCTAACTCGGATCTGATGATAGCCTGATCTCAAATCAATTTTGGAGAAGAAACATGCTCCATGTAGCTCATCTAATAACTCATCAATCTGTGGGATGGGGTACCTATTATTGATAGTCTTCTTGTTTAGGACCCTGTAATCTATGCACATCCTAAGAGTACCATCCTTCTTCACCAAAACCACAGAAGAAGCAAAAGGAGACTTACTTGGTCTAATGTGCCCCATAGCAAGTAGTTCCTTGATGGTTTTCTCAATCTCATCCTTCAATCTCTTTGGATGCCTGTAGGGTGTGATCATGATAAGTTTAGCACCCTCCTCTAACTCAATAATATGCTCAATACCTCTATCTGGAGGTCTACCTGGTGGTATGTCACTGAAAACCTTATAGTGCTTGATTCTTAGTTCCTGTATGTCCGGATGGTATTTGGATGCTTGCTGCCCCTGTGATGGCATCAATGTGCAACGGGCTGCCCACTCACCCTGGTTATGACGCAACAAGCTCTCCATGCGCCTGCAAGACACCATCCTAAACTCACTGTCTCGGATGGCCGTAAGGATGTGAGTTTTTCCATCAACCTAAAATTTCATCACCATTTCTCTCAAATTGACAGTGAACTCCTCAATATCATGTAGCCAAGTCATGCCAAGAACTAAATCCGTGTCACCCATGTTAACCACATAGAATTCAGCCTTGAATTCAAAGTTATTAATTTTCAATGGCAAACCTGTAATCTTCCTATCACATTTGAGAACATATCCATCCGCTACCCTCACTCTCAACCCCTCAAACTGCTCATTTTGGATCCCATGTCTCTCAAGCAACCTGGAATCAATGAAATTGTGCATGGCACTTGTATCTAGCAATGTGGTAACTCGCTGTCCAGCCAACACTCCTCTCATCTGAAACGATCCCTCCTGCTGCACACTAGTGAGACGGGCTTCCTTAAGGCTACCTTCAACCTTCTCTTCATCGGTAGACATTTGCTTGAGCTTTTCATCATCTAAACTTTCCTTTTCTTCACTAGATTCCTCATTTCCAGTTTACTGGTCTGAAATTTCAGAATCGGAATCCTCATAGTAAGCCCACATAACCCTGTTTGCTTTCCCCTTTGGTCTCAAAGGACAGTTGTGGTTCATGTCATTGGGCCTTTGCAATAAAAACAGAGTTTTTTCTTCCTTAAATCATTCAATGTCTCTCTATCCAAGGGGGCGAATGATTTATCTTTATTTTCAGTCTTTGTTTCACTCCTCTCGGGTTTCTTGAAGAATGATTTGTTGTCTTTGCTAGATGATGCACCCTTTGACTGAAATTTATTTATTGGAGCTACTTGTTCCATACTTCTAGCCTTCTTAATTGCTTCTTGCAAATTAAATGGATCAAAGGCTTTTACCCACCCCTTCAGAGGTTCAGATAATCCCTTAGTGAACAAAACAACCAATTTCCTATCTGAGATATCTGGCTCCATAATAGATAGCCTCTGAAAGTCACTAATGAAATACCCCAATCCGCCTGTCTATCTCAACTATGCCAACTCCCTGAAGTAGACTTCGGGATCCTTCTTATCAAACCTCTCTACCAGCTTGTCCACAAAGTCTTGATATGAAGTCACCTGGTTATGCTAAAGGGTAACCATACCATGGTACCACCAATCATGTGCAGCTCCCTCTAAATGCAGTGTGGCATATTTTATTGCCTGCACTTCTGTCATAGGTTTCAATGCCAAGAAAGTATCAAGCTTGTGGATCCAAGCTTGCACTGTCATCCAACTACTACCATCAAAAGTAGTCAAAGAAAGCTTTCCTCTAGCACGCTTTAATTCATTGTTTTGGCCACGAGGTCCCCTATCCTGTCTCGTTGCCCTGTAATGGTCTCCTCTGATTGACAAATCTCTCAAAGGTGAGTCGCTCCCTGACTTGTGGAGCTAGCATCTCCCACTCATCATTTGCAGCCACGAGAACATCTGCGAACATCAAATCAACTGCTTCTTCAAGCTCTGCTGCCGGCTCCTCCCTCACAAAAGTAGGACATGTAGGCCTATCAGCCGTCCTAGAGTGTGTCCTAGGTCCTCGAGGAGAACCAACTGCACTCCTGTTATCCTCCTGATCCCTATTCTGCTTGTCTGGTGGATTCATCCACTCCATCATTGTAGTCAGTGCTTGTAAGGCCGGGCCACCTATTGCTGCCCTATTGCCATAGTTCTAAAAAACTCTCTCGTTTCCGTATCATCATCCACCCTGTTAACCCTGGGTGGCCTATCCTCACGCCTGTCACCCATGGTGACTGACTATAGTTCTAAAACCTATTCGCCTTCAAGTAAGGTTCTCCTGTGTGTATAATACTTGTGTGAACCAACCTCCTCTGGCTGCATGTAATAACTAAACCATTGTAAGAACCCTTCACAGGCTCTGCTGCTGTACTGAATGTTTTTTTGTTTTGCAAATTTATGTTTTTTGGAAATTCTTTCAATAAGGGTTTTGAATCAAACAAATCACTGAAATAAAAATGCTGAAATAAAATCAGACAATTGCTGCAATTTTATTTAATTTCACCATGCAACGCTAAGTACAAAGATAATTGATTCCGGCGAATAAACAGAAGCAAAAACGAGGTCTACAAAGCATAAAGAACCTGATTTATTTCAAAAGACGCTGCTGCAATCTTATTGTCATAGTAAGGGCTGAGATTTTTGACCCTCATTCTTCACGCCATCCCTTTCCTTCCAAACTTCTAACCAACAAGAATAACTAGTAAAACTTGATGCGGCACTGTTCATGCACTGTAGCAGCACTATTCACGGTACTGTAGCAATTTTACTATTCACGGTAATGTAGCAAATTCACTATTCACTCGCACTGTTGCAAAATCACTATTCACGGGTACTGTAGCAAATCACTATTCACGCTCACTGTAGCAAATCACTATATTGAAGCACAATAAGAATCTATGGATGAGACTCTCCAAAATACCAGATTCACCAGATATTTCATTGGCTTAAATGGTGAACACAAAAGAAGACTTTCTCCAGTGGTGAATACTGAAAACCCTTGTCCAGAGCTCAGAGCAAGAAGCAATAATCAATAACAATAACAATAACAATGGATAGATCATTCTTCATTTCCCAAGCAAATATAGGCCTCCAAAACCCTAATCGAAATTCCTCTTCAAGGTTGCGATTTTATTTAATGAAATAAGATTAAATAATATCATTAACATTTAATTGAATTAGACTTTTAATAAATCACTTCCAAAATAAAATACTCAATTGGCCACATTCAATGTGTTATAAACCCATCACTTAAGTGATTTAAATATAAAGTCAGTTTAACTTTATATTTAATCATTAATCATTAAACATGCTGGAAATCACTTGAAATAATCATGATTCATAACTCTCAATATTGAGAATCTGGCCAAACCGTTTGAAACTGGAGTCCAACAATTTTTTTCCTATGTGCCTGGAAAGACATGCTAAAAATAGCAAGCATCACTCAAAAGAAGCCTAAATCAAACTTTTTAAGCCCAAACCAACCACTGAAAACTGAGAAGGCCAAAAACACTAAATAACCCTAACCTCCTGTGTCCAATCTGACCCCCTATCCATCTGTAATAGTGTACGAGGGTCCAATAATAGGCTAAACCACAGCTAGACTAAGGTGTCTAGCTAGAAGGGGACATCACAAACTACTCCATTCCGCTAAGGGGTGTATGGTGTGGTAAGTTGGCACTTAATGCCATGTGCAACACAAAAGGTGGAGAAATTAGATGAACAACCCCCCCACCCCCCACTATTATCTTACCTTATTCTTTCTCAACTAAGGCCTTAAACTACTGAAATGTACTGAACACATCTAATTTATTCTTAAGAAAATACACCCACATTTTGCTACTAAAATCATCAAAAATTAATAAAATGTACCTAGACCCATTACCTGAAGGATTATTCATTGGTCCACATACATTAGCATGAACCAATTGTAATACCTTGGAAACTCTCCAGGTGTCACCATCCGAAAATAGAGTCCGATGTTTCTTTCCAGCTTGACATGCTTTGCAAACTCCATGATTTTGAGTTTGGATCTCAGGTAGATCAACAACCAAACCCTCCTGAGACTGAGAGAGATATTGCACATTCAAGTGCCCATAATAATGATGCCAAAGATTGCTAATGGAAGAACTTTTGGCTGCCATGTCGTGTTCCCAAGAATCACCTGAATCAACAAGTCTATAAAGACTAGGATCCTCAAGTCTTATAGCGACTGTAGTGCGAGTCTCCGTATCAACAATGCTGCAAGTGTGGGAATTGAAAACAACATCTAGACGAGGAGAATGTCTCATGATCTGACTAACTGAGAGAAGATTGAGTTCCTTGCCTGAAACATAGTATACATTGAGAAATATTAAATTTCTCCCTCCAAAGTGAATGTGCAGGTTGCCCTTACCGGCGACAATACACTCCTCTCCTCCAAAGATCATTGAATTAGAGAATGGTAAGAATTTTGTGAACCAATCATCGGGTGCGGATGCGGGATGCGGGTGGGCGGATGCGTGAAATTTCTTTTTGGGGGATGCGGGTGCGTTTGGATGCGTTTATATATATATATATATATATATATATATATATTATATATGCAAAGAAATGCAGGAAATATAAACAAATAAATAAATAACAAGATTTAGTAATAGACAAATAATAAATTAAAATATAATAAATAAATGATACATTTAGCAACGTGCTTCCACTACATTTCGACTCCATTGAACTCGTCATTCACCATGGCATTGAGGCTGCTCAGATACACTCCCACGGAGCAGTATATTTCATTGCTAGATTTGAGGGAGGATCCTTCGTATTCAGGGATTTCTATGTTGGAGTATTCACTTGAATTGTCTCGGTACTTCTCCCACAGCTTGTAAATTTGGCGAAGGAGGTCGGCCAGCGTTTTGGACTGCAGGGACATGATGATGATACCCATTATCGACAACACCATCGTATTGTCCAGCTCCATCTCTGCAACAAAGGATTACTAGGGTGTAACAGGCTAAAACTTATTTACGGGATAGCATGGTGAATTGAAGGCAACCACAAGACAGAGTCGTTTTCATAGTTAGCACTCAAAAATGTGAGAGGACGACAACTACATGGTATATGCTGCCCCCGTATGCACCCGGATGCCCTGTGGGTGCCACCCGGAAGAGCATCCGGGCGCCTGGGATGCGCTTCCAGGTGGCACCCAGAGAGCATCCGCTCCAGCACCCGCATCCACATGCACCCGCTTCAGCATCCCGCATCGGTAACTAAGCCCACAATGAGTAAAATGTCGAGAAGCCCTTGAATTGATATACCAAGAAGATTTCCCTGGATTTGTTCTTCTTTTGGCCATAGAGGCGTAGAAAGCAAATTATTTCTAATTGGAGTGCTCTGGAACATTTGCTTTGGGTTGAGACCCTCCCCTGCTTCATTTGTTCAAAAGCTAAACGATGTCGATAGTCGATTTTCATGTGACCATACTTGTGACAATAATTACACTAAATGTTCTTTTTCTTCTTTTTGTTCTGAGGACCTGAGCCCTTCGGTTGAGAAGATTGACCTTTCCCTTTGTCCCTAGCAGAAGACTTAGCAGAGAATGCTTTTTCTATGGAGGACGAATTGGCACTACTACCGAACTATTGTCTCCAACAACCCTACTGTAAAAGCTTGTTGCAAAGATCTAAAACTTCAAATCAACATTAGTTGAAGTAATGTTAAGTGTTTCAATAAAATGCTCATAAGACTTTGGTAGACATTTTAGAGTGATGACAACCATGTCTTCTTCCTCCTTTTTTTGACCAATTGCCTCTAGCTGATCACATATGTTCTTGATTTTTGTCAATTCTTCTTGCAGCAATGTCGTCTCACATACATCATGATCGAAAAGAGCATGTTCTTAAGAAAGAACGCACGACTCTTATTTGATGTTTCATGGAGATCCTTCAGATGCCTCCAGATCTCAGAAACTGATTTGCCTAACTGCACTTGCAACAACTGATCGTCATTCAGTGAAAGTTTGATAAGCATCACTACTTCACAATTGCACTCGTCAAACTTATCCTAATCTTTTCCAGCAGCGATAGGATGAAAAGTATTGCCAAGAGCAACTTCTACCAAGAAGCGATATTCAAAGGTAGTCATCATACGCTACTTCCAGGTGTTATAATTTTTCCTATTGAATTTATGATTGCTTTCAAGCATAATATTTGTCAAAGATGCCATCACGTATCCCGATGTCAAATTGGTGAAGTCATAGAAATCAAGGCAGATGCTTCATATTTAAAATCAGATGAGGCACAAATCCCAATACATAGAGAACCTAGATAGGTTGCACGCACAAATCTCGCGATAAAGTAATCTTTTGCTGCTTCCAATACCTAGAAAATAAGGCATCCACCAGGATCTAAAACCCTAGTTTGAGGATTTATTCTCACAATCTGAAGATTGTGTAGGAGAAATCGCGAACAGAAACGAAAAGTGGCAAGAAGAAACCAGAAATTGCGAGCAGACATTGTTAATGTTTTCAGATTATAGCAAGTAAAATACAATCTATAGAGGTCTTTCGAGTGCTAAGACACGGGATATAATAAATATTCACAATTAAGGAATGATAATACCCAGATTTGAAGGTCTGAATTTATCCTTTGGTTGGCTTCAAATCTGCACTTTGTATTCTTCAAATTTGCCCTTCAATGTTGCCTTCGAGGACTGATATGAATCTGTTCTTGAAGGTCTTCAATGAGCTATCAAATTCATTTTTCTAGGGCTGGTCTAATTCTGCCCCAGTTCACCCTTGTTGTCTGCCCTAATTCGCTCTTCTAGGGCTACACAATTTTCCTTCTATGGCTGCTCAATCTACCCTTATATGTCTGCTACAATCTATATAATTCGCCCTTCTAGGGCTGCTTAATTCACCACAATAGCAGATGTAATATTGCTTGATCTGCCCCCTTTTATGCTTCTTATTCGCTCTTGAATCTGCTACTTAAGGCTCCAATTTGATCCTCTAATTTACTTCTCAAGTTCGCCTAAAGAAGTCTGATATAAATCGTTCAATATGCAATATAAATCTGCTTAAGTACTTTTGCTCATCCAACGATCTTGCTGAAGGAAGAAGACAACGTTATGTTTTTGGTTGCTTCTTACCTTCTCCAAGTCGCTCTAATATATGAGCTTATTAAGATAAACTCTTGGCCTCCCAAGTTGGCCGACTTGGGTCCATAATAATAATATATTCTTTTATATTATTTGCTCCATATTTAATTATTAAAATCATTCCTTAATAATAAATATAACCTTTTATATTTATTATTATTATCCAACCGATTTATCATAATTAAATATATCGATAATATATCCAATATATTAATTATTATTATTGCCACTTTGTCCAATGCGTTGATCTTTGTCGTAAAGGCCAAAACATTAACATACACGTCTGTTGAAAATCACCAAATTTGCGATGTAAATTATGTCTAAAATGTGGGCGTCGGGAGGGCAGGTCGGATTTGTGAAAAACACAAAAACTCGAGGCCACGGGTGTTAAAGAAACGTCCAAAAGTGGACATGGGTTGTAGACGATGCAGGTTAAAAAAACTTCTTGTGAGTTGTGAATAGCGCAACAACGTTTGCGAAAAAAAACACGAGTAGAAACACACGGGTAGAAACAGTCTGCAATGCTTGGAATTCTTGTCATGTAGGTAGAGAAGAACGACCACGAAAATCCTAATACGACTTCTCAGAAAGGAAACAAGTCGGAAAAGTGAAGATATGACCTTCCAAACCCTTCAGATAGGTACGAACTGGAGGAAGCCGTATTTCCAGCAAAGCTTAAAGAACCAAAAGACAATCTTGGAAATTTTTCACTAAAAAATTCTTTCAAAAATTTTAGAATGACCAAAATTTTCCAAAGAAATTTTCTTCCTTCTCTGATACCATGTGAAATAAATTAGACAATGGTAATTGCTTGTTTATTACTGAGGAAGGAATACAATTTATAGGCAATTACATTGCAATAAGTTTCTAAAAGAAACTAACGACAAGTGAAAGCAAAAATAGAAATATTCTATCTAAACTAAACTGACAGAATCTAAACTAATAAAATACAATATCGATCGTTAATATATGTAGATATTCTTCTAATAAATTTTGCCATACAAACATCTAAAAGGCAAAACCTATCTCATTTTTCATATTGTGAATGAAAAACAAAAATATTTTTCTCCATTGCTTAACTTATTTTCTGATTGCCATTGCACAAATAGAGTTGAAAATTGATCGTTGAATGCTCCAAGCTGGTTGTTGTGCTATTCCCATGCATTTTTAAGTGTTGGTTTGTTGTAAAAGAGATCGATGAATGCAAGTCCTTTCACTACGCTTTGCGCACAGCTTCCACCCTCACCCAGACTTCCTTCACCCAACTGAAAAACTCCTACTGATAGTTCCTCCGCCACAAGAAGCTCATATTCATCGTGCATTCCAGTAGAATCCTTCATGGCTTGCTCATGTAGTTCCCCAAAGCCTTCTGGTGCACCCTTTTTCCTTGTCGGTCCCCTATCTCCCCTGAATTGGATCACAACTCTTTGGTTTCCCATACCACCACTCTTTATGATTTTCTAGGTCAGCCTTCCATCCTCGTCACCCCTCCCCCCACTACCATCATTTCACCTACACCAACGTCAAGGAGGTTGTCAGATCCTTGAACAATAGTAGGGTTGCAGACGAGGAAGGGTTCCAAGCGGAACACTTCAAGTACAACATCACGGTGTTAGACTATTTCCTCACTGATCTTTTCAACGGGGTGGTTTGCAAGGGGTTCCCTCCCTCTTGGTCACAAAATATCATCCATCCAATACACAAGGCGGGCCTTGTCTCGGATCCCAACAATTACAAGACTATCATGGTTGGGCATACTTTCTCTAAATTGTACGCCACAATTTTGGACACTATTCTCTAGAGGGAGTTGGATCAACGTCAAATGCGGGCTAGAGGGAAGGCTGGTTTTAGATTAGACTATCAGACCATGGACCACATTTTGACTCTCAGGGATATTATTGAGGAGGCTCGACATTGCTCCTCAAAGGTCTACTGCTACTTTGTGGATTTCCGCAAAGCTTTTGATTTTGTGCCCAGGATGGCTCTGCAACTTTAGTATTTCTAAGACTCTTGACTTCCATCATGAGACTCTACGAGATGGTTGTTGGTCGCATTAAGACCCCTCATGGGGTTTCGGACTTCATTTGTAGCACCATCGGGGTGAAGTAGGGTTGCCCACTATCCCCTACCTTGTTTGGGCTCTATATCAATGAGCTGGAGGAGTTTCTTCATGAGCACTTGCTTCCAGGGGATGGTTGTTACTTGCACCAGGTTTTGATTTCTATCTTTCTCTTTGTGGACGATGTTGTCCTCGTGGCTTCCTCTCCGGAGGGTTTGCAAAGACTTCTTGATGGCCTTGCTTCTTTCGACAGCTGACAGTTAACCAGGGTAAGACTAAGGTGATGGTCTTCAATGGTTTTAAGACCTCTCACCTCCACTTCTTTTCTAGGGTGTTGAAATGGAGATCTCCTCTTCGTACACATATTTGGGGGTCAAGTTCTCGGGCACTCTCTTTAGCATGCGACCAGCCCTACAACCTCGCATCAACAAAAGGTATGGTTCTTTGGCCCTTTTGGAGGGACAGTGTTTTCAACATCACTTTTAGGACACCACGTCCAAGATGACCCTTATGGATACTCTAATTAAACAGACGGTTCTCTATGGCTCATTTGTTTGGGGGCCCTCTCTGCTTGAGTTGGACTGGGCCTTAGTGGAGCGGGTGCAAACCTTCCTTTGATGCATCATCAGATGCAATCAGCACACCCTCATAGTATTTTCCTTGTTGAGTTTAGTGCCCACCCTTTCAGACTAGGTACTATCTTCGACCTGGTTTGGTTCTTACATCACCTACGGTGTTTTGCGGACTCTTTGGAGGGGCGTCACAGGTATTCCTATCTCGCTTACTGCTCCGCGAAGGTTATTGCAGTTTCAGACACCTCGGTTCGGGCTCAGTGTTGGTTTGCCAAGGTCGCGACTCTCCAGGGTTCGATTGGGATCAAGATTGATCATCTTCCTCCTTTCCGGTACTCATTGGATCCCCCTCTCATCTCCTTTTGTCTTGGCAGGAGCTGAATATGCACATCAGAATGGACATTTACAGGTAGTATATCCACACTACTTGGGTTGATCCCGGTGGGAGGCTTCGTCCAAAGATGGCTTTCTACGTTGAGCACTTTCTCGAGATTTTGGACGGGATCATTGTCCGCCCTTCTTACCTTTCCCGCCGCTGGTCTCATGCACTACGCATCTCCCTTGGCTCCTTTAGAGTGAAATCACGTCAGCTCTGCGTTCAGATCGATCATCAAACAATTAGGGAGGACAAGATTTTCCAGCTTTGCAACATGGGTGAGGCTGAGACAGAGACTCATTTCATCTTTTGTTGTCTTATCTACTACAAGATCAGAGGGAGATTCTACTACTTCTTCAGGGAGACTAAGTCTCTCTCCTCCTTCAAGTACATTGACCAGAGGTGCTTTGCGCTTAATCTCCACGAGGCCTTGAGACTTCGGGACCACTATCTACAGCATCAACTCCCCATGAGACCGCACCCCAGCCAACTCATCACCTCTTTCTTCACGGTGGTTTCCCTTGCACGTGGTACCAAGTGACAGCTTGGTCCCCNCCCCCCCCCCCCCCCGACTCTAGCCATACCAGATCCATGAGGCCGCACAAGAATTCTACTCAGCAGTGGTCATCTTCTTCTTCTTCCAGTGGTCCTCAGAGACAGCGTGGGGTCCCTTCTTGCCCTATTGCCTACCCTTCGATTCTAGCTTTTTTCTCGGCTCCTCAGAGCTGCTAGTGGGTTGTCAGTTGTTAGTTGTTTCTTGCTTTTGTTGTTTCATTTTCTCTCCTCGCACACCGTTTGGTGTTCCTTCTGTGGGCTGGCCTTCTACTTTGTTTCAGCAGTCCCTTGGACCCTCTTTGTGGTCTTTTGTTGGACATTAATAGCTTTATCTTATCTTATCCTTAATTTTTTTTTACAAATGAACTCTTGTTTTTTTTTGAATTTTTTTCTTTTTGGTTTGTTTTGAATGTGTTGTAAATTGAACTTATTTCCTTATCTATTACAATGACAACTATTTCTAGCTCTAGGAGTCAGTCCCCCTTCAAAATAGATCCACACTCTTCCCTTTAGAAATATGTTGAAATGGTACAATAACTTCCAGGTGGCAGAGGCTACATTTGGCTTTGTGGTTATTACAAAGCAAGATATTCGAGCTCATATAGTCAAGTGAAAGGCCATTTGAGCTTTATGCCTAACCAAGACATCAAATGTTGTCCCAGCCTAGATGATAGAGGCCTTCCAGAGGAACAAATCTTGGCATATATTGAACAGCATGCAAAAGCAGACAAAGCAGCAGAGAAAAAGTTGTAAATCATCCTTTGCTAAAGACTAAGAAAGGATCTAAAGGGATGAATGCCCCTCCACCGCCTTCTCATCTTCAACCTACAGATGGCCATCCATTTTTGTCCATACTTGAAGAACAACTTGTGATCTCTACACATAAGAGATCAAAGGAAGCCCTGATCTTTTTAAAAATGTTCTGCCAGTGTCTTGGAAGCTAGGTGTTTAATGTTTGCTGATTGCTTGTTTTATATTTCATTCCCCATTAATGTTTAACATAGAAAGCATTGCATTAAAGATAGAATAGAATGTGATGCATACAAACTACCTTACTATCAAGACTTTATTAACTTCATTCATAAATATGAAAATAAGATGAAATATGAAGTGAAGACCTGAAAATAAGAATCTCTGGAATGATTATAATCTTACACCATTTAAACTCCATTGTCATTAGACAATTTTTCCATTAAGCATTACATCATAGAACATGTCTTCTCAAACTACAAGTAAATCAGATTTCTCATGAGTAATAACCTATTCAAAATGAAGTCAAATGCCTTGGAAAGAGATATTTCCAGCTTGCAAAATAAACTCAGAATTTTCTGTAATGAATTGGTTGCTTCCACCAAGCAAGGGCAATTTCTCTATAGTTTCATGTCATCGTATCTTCATAAAAGCCTGTCCCAATCAACTCACAATGAACTTATCCCTCCAAACGGCTCAAATGCAAGCAATCACCAATCCAAAATGCAAATTTTTGTTCCACTAATCTTCCATGTGCTAAACGCAAGGATAATGTACGGCCCTCAAGAAGGGCGATTTTCTCTAATAAATCAGTCCTCCGCGAGATAAAGTATATAATATATCAGAATGTATTGCCCAAGATAGGGAAAAGGGATGAAATATTACTCAAATAAAGATATACTTGTCTTCAAGAGTTACAAGCAATATATGGTTTCTGTGAACCTCTGAAAAATAAAGACCAGCACTCTGGAAAAACATCCAATTACCACAAAATTCAAACAACACTCTCAAAATAAACACATCACACCAAAAATCCAATACCCATATCAGAAAACCTCAAAGAGGCTCATCATTTCCAAACACAAAACATCACTTGCAAGCCAAAATCACTGAAAACTTAATTCTTAACACACCAACCAGCTAGGGTTGATGTTTCACTATGGAAACCAACAACATTGTAAAGGGTTTTCATCCTCATCCAGCATAGAGGGAACTCTCAAATTTCATTCTAGCAGCATCTTGTTAAGTTGTCAATTATGGATGTGGAAATAACTCAAAACTTACATTTATAATGTGGAGAGAAGAATTAGGGCAACACTCTTCAAATTTGAATTCTTTTCCCTCACTTTTCACTTTAATAAAATATTAAAGCACCCTCTCATCTTGATGCCCTTTTTTGAGTTTATAAAATAAACTTTTTGAACATGTCCCACCTGGCCGGGCCTAGCATCTTGGGGACATTTTATGAACACTTTGCTCTTTTTCTCACTTAGTTTATAAAGCAAAGTTTATAAAATACTGATGAAATCAAATAAAATATTTGTAATGTGCCCTTGTTGAAATAGGATTTATTAATAAATAATAATTATAAATCAATACTAAATAATAAAATATAATATAATTATAAAATATAAATTTAATTAAGGTTAATAAATGGTCAAAAGGCGTGAAATAAAGAGTTATGACCATTGGAGAATTAAAGGTATAAAAGGAATAAATCAATCGTCAACTTAGGAAAATGGGGAGGAAAAAAATATGTGACTTGAGGAAATATAGATAAATAATTATTTTTAAAAGACATCAATTAAAGATGAATAGTTGTGACTCTTTTGAAGGGTGGAAATAGTGAAAAGGTGTGACTCCCTCCCAATTTTAAGATATAACAAGCAGATCAAATCATTTGGAGAGGATTTAATCAAAGAATTCAAGGCATATAGATCAGATCATCTTTGATATAAATAAACTGCATTTTCATACAGTAATTTGGTTTGAAAATTAATCAAAAAGGGTGAGCAGACTTGATAGGTGCTGTGTAAGAACCTAATGCATAGAACACTTGCCTTGCTGATTTGTTATCTTGTCTTCCATTTGAGAGGAAGCGTGAATGTATGCAGATAGCAACATGTTATCTGCGTACATTCCTGCTTCCTATCAAATGGAAGACATGATAAATTCTCATCCAAATGGCCATCCCATATGGAGGGGAGATATGGTACGTACAAGGACAGCAAGTTGTAAAGATACCTCCTTGTTCAGATAAATTTTGACCTCTTCAACTCACAGGTTTTTTATCAAACAGTTTGCTTGCATTCAGAATACTTAAGTTCTGGTTTGTTTGTTTATATTTGTAGTTGCTTGGAAATATAGAAGGCAATGACAAGGAAATATAGCACCAAACACCAATTTTCAACTAGACTACTAAACAGCAGTAATATAGAACCAATGTATCGTTTATTCAAAGATCATAGCATTGGAAAATATCATTAACAACATGTTTACTCTTATTAACTTCAGCAAGAACAAAGTCTCAATATTTGCATATCAACAATCTCATTGATGTCTCACATCAGCATGTGCTGTTACAGTCACAGGAAAGTCTCCAGATCACATACATATGCAGTCAATAAGCCTCCTAAACCCAGCCACAACCTCTGTATGAAGCTTTCTGAACTAGAATGGATTCCTAGTGCTGGTACACACTATAACAGTGATAGGTAAGCCTGTTCGGCACTTGCAAAAGCTAACTCAAAAACAATGCCCAGATTGCAGGCATAACCCTGTACGACAGCATTACAAGGTGCTTTTAGTCTCAAACAGTCTGCTATAGGTGAATATCTGATTGGTACGGCTTAATCAGCACTTGCATGTGTCTGTTCCAAACTTGTACGGCCCCTCTAGTAGTCATATATATTCAGAAAATGCATTTCCAGACTTCATTGAAGTCAGCCAGCATATATTCATGAGCTAATAACAATAACATTCATTCTCTAGCTTCTAATCCTCCAAATCGAATCCTAGGTAGATGAATATCACTTTCAATAGAAGCAATTAGCACAAACCAACTGATATTACCTTTAAGCTCAACTCAGCTCCGAAGACTTTATCTTATGTAAAGAGCCTAACTGGCTCTATCTTCAAATTGACTGAAAAGAATTCTGAATTCTGGAATTGATTCTTTTTTTTTTCTGAATTGTTTCAGCATATATATAATTTTTTGTATTTTCCACAATCAATTTTAAAAGCAATACAAACACACTAAATTCCAAATTAACTAAATGACTCATAAACCATTCGAAAACTAAACATCAACTCGCAAATTCATATCGCATCACCTTCATTATGAAACACAGCATCATATTAAGGAAAAACATTAACATTGAAGCTTGATAACATACTTGGTAAATTGTTTAATGCTGGCCACAGCTCTTAAAGGAGGAATGGCCGCTGATCATAAACCAATCACATCAATGGAAGCCACGACTGCTAGGAATGAAGATGGCTAGCTAGAAATCTCCATCGCATTTAACTGTCAAGAAAGCCCACAGACAGCAATACCGTAATCTTCAATAACTCAAAGAAACTAGCAGCATACACACAATTCACCAGCACCACAAATGATTCAAAGTTCAATCCGAACAAGGAATATCCAATTCCATGCAAGTAGAATTTCGTACTCAAACCCTTGGTTTGAAATCTCCAGCCAAGTTCACAAGTTTTTTAAAAGATAATCAAAAGGTAATCTCATGAGATGTTTCGAAAGCCTTAAGTAAATTCCTCTAGCTTCAAGAAGGCTCGAAACTTGTATCTTCTTCCATACTCAATTCATAACTTAAAAGATCACTTGCTTCAAACTTTGGACATTCTCATATAATAAAAGATATCATCCTTTATAAACATTTAATGAAAAATGCCCAACATAAGCCCCATTAAGATAACATTAATATTTTAATGACTTGACTTATAAAAAGCTCAACAAGTTAATTAATTAAGATAGACTTAATTAATTAATTCTTTCCACTCCCATCCAACTCAGATCAACTGCTCTGTAAAACCATCTGCTCAAACACTCTGCCAGAAAAGGAAACTGATAGAAATAGACTTACTAAAAATAGTAAGTGCTCAACCAAAGACCCCCAAATCTAGTCATTAGCCCATGAGAGTCACAATGATGGGCTAATAAGCATGTCCCCAGACACCTACTAAAACGGGGACATCACAGTCCTCCCTCCCCAAGATTGCTTGTTCTCAAGCAATTGCAATCCTGGATGCTGAAGAATATCCTCTGACTCCCAAGTGGCATCCTCAACACGTAAACCCTGCCATTTCACTAGGAACTCCTTGATGACTCGCCGACGCAAATGCCTCTCTCGGGTCTCCAAAATAGCTTCAAGAATCAACTCCAGCTTCCCCTCATCATCCAAGGGTGGTAGAATAGAAGATGGGACAACATGCCTGCCTAACACCTTCTTGAGGTGTGACACATGAAAGACAGTATGCACCCTGTTGTACTCTGGCAAATCTAGCTCATAAGCAACCTCGCCTACCCGTCTAACATAAAAGGGGCCATAGTAGCGAGGTTTGAGCTTCTTAGCTCCGCTCTTCCGAATAGATGACTGCCTGTAGGGCTGGAGCATCAAATAAACCATATCCCTAACCTGGAAAGAGCGACAACTCTCCTCTAATCAACATACTGATTTTGCTGAGTCTGAGCTCTCTGAATATTATCCCGCAATGTTCCCATAATGTCCTGACTGTCCTGCAGCAAATCACTTGCACTAGGAACTCTGCTATCGTTGAAAAGCAAATCCAAGAAACTAGGTGGATCATATCCATACATAGCTCTGAAAGGAGTCATCTGAATAGACATATGGTGAGTGGAATTATAGCAATACTCACATAAGTAAATCCACTTCACCCAAGCTCTCTGTTGAGCAGACACATAATTCCAAAGATAGCCCTCCACCCATTTATTTACAACCTCAGTTTGTCCATCAGTCTAAGGGTGGTAACTAGTACTGGGAGTCAACTCTATCCCACACAGCCTAAATAGTTCTTGCTAGAAGTGACTAATAAATTGACTATCTCGGTCACTCACTGTATTCCGGGGTAAACCATGCAATCTTAACACCTCCCATAAGAATAAATCTGCAACCTGTGTTGCTGAAAATGTAGTAGTGATTGGGAAAAAGTGAGCATATTTCGTAAGACGATCAACTACCACATAAATGCAATCTTTACCCTAGGCTTTAGGCAAGCCCACAATGAAGTCCATAGAAATGCATTCCCACTTCCGCTCAAGAATGGGAAGTGGCTGCAGTAACCCTGTTGGATATGTGTGCTCCTGCTTGTTCTACTGGCAAACAAAACACACTCTCTCACATAGTGCTGCACATCATACTTCAGGCCTTTCCAAGTAAATCTTTCCCGCACCTGCCTATAGGTTTTGAAGAACCCCGGGTGCCTAGCTAAGGGAGAATCATGGAAAGCTCTCAACACCACATGTCTACCACTCAATCCTGGAACTAGAAATATTCTCTCCTTGTAAATGATCAACTCATCCACAAGAGTATACGTGCTGTCTTGTATGGTCCCATCAATAAAACCAGATGCCCACTGATCTCTGGCATAGTCAGCAATGATCAAGTGCCTCCAATCCTCAAATATCTCAGTCATGGCACATAAATGAGCCCTCCATGAAAGTGCATCAACAACCACATTCTGAGTACCCTTGATATAAGAAATATCAAAATCATATGACTGTAGTTTGCTGACCCATTTTTGTTGTCTCTCATTGAGATCACGCTATCCAAGGAAATACATTAGGCTATTGTGATCAGTTTTCATGCAGAACTTACTACCAACCAGATACTACCTGAACTTAGCCAAAGCATGCATTATGGCTAACATCTCTTTTTCATACACACTAAAAGCTCTCTCAGGACCCCTAAGCTTCCTGCTCTCGAAAACAATGGGATTGTGATCTTGGGAAAGTACCTCACCAGAAGCATCACAATGCAAATCAACTGGTCTAGAGAAATCTGGCATCGCTAGAACCGAGCATGATGTCATAATCAACTTGAACTTCTCAAAACACTCATTTGCCTGTGAGGTCCACTCAAAAGCCCCCTTACGAGTCAAATCAATCAAAGGCGTTGCATGCCGTGACAACCCTGCAACAAATCTGCGATAGAAAGCACACAGACCAATGAATCCTTTGAACTGTGTCAAGCTCCCTAGAGTAGGCCAATCCAAAATAGCACGAACCTTATCAAGGTCCATGTGCACTCCCTCTGCACTGATATTGTGACCAAGATACAGCAACTCGGTCATTTCCAAAGCACACTTGGACTCCTTTGCATACAAGGAAGCCCTATCCAAAATATCTAGCACAGTATCCAAATGAGCAAGATGGTCATACCATGTCTTGCTATATACCAAAATATCATCAAAGAAAACCAGAACATATCTCCTCAACTGACTGTGGAGGACCCTATTCATGGTAGACTGAAAGGTGGCTGGAGCATTAGTCAACCCAAAAGGCATGACTAAAAACTTAAAATGTCCACAGTGACATCTAAAGGTTGTCTTCTCTATGTCCTCCCGAACTCAGATCTGATGGTAACCCGATCTCAAATCAATCTTAGAGAAGAAGCATGCACCATGCAACTCATGTATCAACTCATCGATGCGCGGAATAGGATACCTGTTCTTAATTGTCCTTCGGTACAACATCCTGTAGTCAATGCACATTCTGAGAGTACCATCCTTTTTCTTCACCAAAACCACTGATGAAGCAAAGGGAGACTTACTCGGTCTAATATGCCCCATAGAAATCAGCTCTTGTATTATTTTCTCAATCTCATCTTTCAGGTGCTTGGGTACCGGTAAGGAGTAATCATAATGGGCTTTGTGATGTTCCCGATTCAGTAGTTGTCGGGAAGACAAGTTGTTAGCCCATCATAGCGACCCTCATGGGCTAATGCGTTGTTTTGAGGGTTAGTCAGGGAGGACTTACTATTTTGGGTAAGTCATTCAGAGCCAGTTGCTATTTTGGGATGGTGAATTCCAGTGCTTCAGTATTAGTGTATTGTGGGAGGAGATCAGAGTGATGTATTCAATCCTCCTATTTAATGATTGGAGTTATAAGTATAACATTGGTATTAATGATGCCCTATGTTTTAATGTTACTTTATGTTTATTAAAGTGAACATCATTATATTATTTATATCCTAAGTCTAATGAAGTAGGATTTTTAAGTTATGTGAAGTGTTAAGTTGAAGATTGGATTTCGAAATCTTGTTGAGGAAGATGCCTCTTTGCTATAAGATTTTCGAAAGGCTGAAGAAGGATTCATTCATGCTTATTTTAAAAACTTATGCTTTGAGAAATTATGGAGGGTTTGAAATTCTGAAACTTATCGAATTGCGAATTTGACTAAGTCTTTGTGGCACTTTGAATCGGGCTGTAAGTCTGGTGTATTGTGTGATTCTTCTGGAGATCAATGTGGTGTGGATATATGATCACAGATCGTGGTTAAAGGATTACGGTAGTGAGGTTTCGATATCTTTTGGAGGTCACGGCTGGTTCAAAACTTAGTCTTTTTACTATTGATATATCTCATTTCAAATGAGATTGGATGCTGCGTGAAAGTCTGGACATTGCGGGCGATAGAAACAGAACACAGCCACCATGCAAGCCGTCAACACTTCTTTGGAAGCCACGGCTAGTTAGCATGGAAGGTTGCTGAAGGATGGCAATACAGATTGTGAAGGGAAAGTATCAATTTCAATGTGCTTAGGAGAACACGGTATTTACCAATACATTCAATTTGTAATTGGTCTGCAGCGTATTACCTTGCCCCAGAATCAAAATAGGGACAGAGATCGGAGGAGTGTGTCAGCTAGTTCACAAGGGTCTAGGATAGATCTGACAGGTACACAGGACAGACCGTTGCGTCCTACTTTTATGAGACCAGAGGCAAACACTGTTAGTTTTGATGAGGAGGCTTCCTTTATAGAAGACATTTTGGCCTTGCACACTGAGTGGGATGCTTTACCTCCTAAAGTAAAGCAACACCTTAATTTCAATCGTTTCATGACTCAGAAACGAGAACGCTCAAAGGGAAGGACAAATGGGCGTCACAGGCATGCGAATCAGGATCTCAAGCAAACCACCAGCAAGTTGACATTAGCACACTTTGATGGGAGTGGCAAGATGACTGCCAGAGCTTGGATACACAAGTTGGATACATACCTTTCCTTGCATCATATGTCTGAGGAGTATGCCATTTGATTTGTTGTTTTGCATCTTGATGGTTTAGCACATGATTGGTGGTACCATGGATTGGAACCATGATGTAGGGTCAAAAGACTTAACCCAACCCCTAAGAGGTTTAACTAACCCCTCAACAAACAACATAACACGTCTCCTCTCTGAAATATCATAAACCATCACTGAACTTTCTGGAACACGCTGATAAAAATGCATCCAAACTGCCTGTCTATTTGAGTTGTGCCAACTCCCGGAAATAGGACTCTGGGTCCTTCCTATCAAACCTCTACCAATCCATCTACAAAATCCTGGTAGGATACAATCTGATCATGATGTAAGGAGACTAACCCATGGTACCACCAGTCATGGGCTATACCATCCAAATGCCAAACAACAAACCTGATAGCGTCCTCTTCAGACATAGGACGTAAAGATAAATAAGTGTCAAGCTTGTGAATCCAAGCTCTAGCTGTCATTTTCCCGCTCCCATCAAAGTGTGTCAAGGTCAGTTTGTTGGTTGCTTGTTTCAAATCATGGTTCACATGCCTCTGTCTCCCATCTCTTCTACCCTTAGAACGTTCCCTTTTCTGAGTCATGAACCTATCAAAATTCAAATGTTGCTTTCCTTCCTGCGGTAAAGCATCCCACTCAGTATGTAGTGCTAATTTTTCATCAGTGAATGATACCTCCTCAATACTAACAGCATCAATCTCAGGTCTCAGGAAGGTAGGACGTAGAGGCCTGTCCTGTGTACCTGTCAAATCAACTCTAGACCTGTGAGAACTAGCTGAGATACTCCTAGTATCTCTATCCTTGCCCTGGTCTCTAGGCAATGAAGTGCGCAAAAGAGTATCAAATACATTCTGTAAGACAGTTGCCATCTGCTACTAGCCAGCCGCCAACTCCTGTTGACTATGTGCAATATTCTTGAACACTGTCCTAGCTTCTCTCTCCTCATCATTACCTGCATTACCTAGAATTCTATCTCCCATATTTCCCTATTCCTGATCGCCAGGTGGTGGAGAATTTCTACCTCTGCGAGTGTAATGAAAGCCTGGTATATATCTGTCACCTTCCATTAATTAAGCCCAATCCCCTACATGCTAGCAAAAAAACTGCTATGATACCACTGTAAAGAGCCTAACTGGCTCTATCTTCAAATTGACTGAAAAGAATTCTGAATTCTGGAATTGATTATTTTTTTTAAAAATGTTTCAGCATATATATATATATAATTTTTTGTATTTTCCACAATCAATTTTAAAAGCAATACAAACACACTTAATTCCAAATTAACTAAATGACTCATAAACCATTTGAAAGCTAAACATCAACTTGCAAATTCAAATTGCATCACCTTCCTTATTAAACACATCAACATATTAAGGGAAAACGTTAACATTGAAGCTTGATAACATACTTGGTAAATTATTTAATGCTGGCCGCAGCTCTTAAAGGAGGAATGGTGGCTGATCATAAATCAGTCACATCAATGCAAGCCACGACTGCTAGGAATGAAGACGGCTAGCCAGAAATCTCCATCGCATTTCACTATCAAGAAATCCTACAGGCAGCAATATCGTAATCTTCAATAACTCAAAGAAACTAGCAGCACACACACAATTCACCAGCACCACAGCTGATTCAAAGTGCAATCCGAACAAGGAATTTCCAATTCCATGCATGTAGAATTTCGCACTCAAATCCTTGGTTCGAAATCTCCAGCCAAGTTTACAAGTTTTTTAAAAGACAATCAAAAGGTAATCTTATGAGAAGTTTCAAAAGCCTTAAATAAATTCCTCTAGCTTCAAGAAGAAGGATCGAAACTTGTATCTTCTTCCATACTCAATTCATAACTTAAAAGATCACTTCCTTCAAACTTTGGACATTCTCATACAATAAAAGATATCATCCTTTATAAACATTTAATGAAAAATGCTCAACATAAGCCCTATTAAGATAAAATTAATATTTTAATGATTTGACTTATAAAAAGCTCAACAAGTTAATTAATTAAGATAGACTTAATTAATTAATTCTATCCACTCCAATCTAGCTCGAATCAACTGCACTGTAAAACCATCTGCTCAAACACTCTGCCAGAAAAGGAAATTGACAGAAATAGACTTAATAAAAATAGTAAGTCCTCAACCGAAGACCCCCAAAACAAGTCATTAGCCCACGAGGGTCGCAATGATGGGCTAATAAGCATGTCCCCAAACACCTGCTAAAATGGGGACATCACATCTTACAACAACGTCAAGATCGTAAGCAAAGAGGTATTTTGTCCTCAAAGCCCTCAAGAGAAAAGTCTCCAAAGATCACCAAATTAATCAATTAACCAAGTATGCTGAAAGAGAGCACTTTCATCTCTTTCATAGAGCTTATTCACTCACCTTGTCAATGTGGGATAAACAAATCACCATTTTCCCCTTTCCTATTATTTCAGGATTTTTGCTTTTTCGCCCGTATTTTTTCACGATTGTTTTTCGACTCCTATTTTATTGCAATTGTTTTTTCTTTAATATTTCTCATGCCATGTACATGATTTTCCTTCACTTAAGTTCTCAATAACTTTTATTTATGCTCCCAATGTATTATAGAATAAAGGGGACCATTTAATTTAAATATTTCTCAGAAACTATAGACTATGCATTAATAAAGTAAAAGGAATTAAATTTAACTTTATAAAATAACTTTATTAATGCACGGTAAATCAAATCAGTGATAAATAATTGTTCTCATCAATATTAAACAATTACCATTGACATGCCATTGCAAATAGGGGTCCACACATGCCCAAAATGACTTACTATAAATAGTAAGTGTGCCCAAAACTGCCCTAGTCACTTTGGAATGAATTGCGACCAAAACTACCTAGGCGAAATGGCCTCTAAGTCCCTTTTATGTCCTAGTTAGCCTACGGGACTAAGGAAAAATAGGCTAATGACAACCTATGTTGTGAATACTAGAAAGGGGATATTACAGTTCGCCCTCCCAAAATTGTTTGTCCTCAAACAATTTCAGCTCTGGATGTTGTAAGATCTGATCACTCTCCCATGTAGCATCCTCAACTGGCAGGTTCTTCCACTTAACTAGATATTCCTTAATTGTCCTCCGAAGTGTCCTCTCCTTGGTATCAATGCCCAAAATGACTTACTATAAATAGTAAGTGTGCCCAAAACTGCCCTAGATCACTTTGGAATGAATTGCGACCAAAACTGCCTAGGCGAAATGGCCTCTAAGTCCCTTTTATGTCCTAGTTAGCCTACGGGACTGTGGGAAAATAGGCTAATGACAACCTATGTTGTGAATACTAGAAATGGGACATTACAATCCGCCCTCCCCAAAATTGTTTGTCCTCAAACAATTTCAGCTTTGGATGTTGTAAGATCTGATCACTCTCCCATGTAGCATCCTCAACTGGCAGGTTCTTCCACTTAACCAGATATTCCTTAATTGTGCTCTGAAGTGTCCTCTCCTTGGTATCAATGATAGCCTCAAGAACCAATATCAATTTCCCCTCCTCATCCAAGGGTGGCAACTCTATTGATGGCATTACATTATGGCCCAAAGCTTTCTTGAATCTAGAAACATGGAATACATTATGCACCTTACTGCTAGCTAGCAACTCTAGCTTGTAGGCCACCTCCCCAATGCGCCGAGTGACTCTGAATGGTTCACAAAATCGTGGCTTAAGTTTCTCAACACCGCTCTTCTTCAAAGAAGTTTTTCTGTAAGGTTGGAGTCTTAGGTAAACCATATCACCAATCTCAAAACTATGCTCAACCCTGTGCTGATCTACATATAACTTATATTGGTATTGCGCTTGCTGGATGTTCTCCTTAAGTGCCCTTAAGATGCGTTGCCTCTCCTGTAGCAAATCATTAGCCTTAGGTACCCTGTTATCCCCAAAGAGTCAATCCATGAAGTTTGGGGCTTCATACCTGTACAACACCATGAATGGAGTCATCCTCATGTGATAAGTGCTATTGTACCAATACTCACCCAAATGCAACCATCGAACCCAAGCCTTCTGTTGCCCTAGCACATAATTTTGTAGATAACCTTCAACCCACTTGTTTAATATCTTTGTCTGGCCATCGGTCTACGAATGATAGCTAGTACCGAGAGTGAGCTCTGTACCACTTAATCTGAAAAGCTCCTGCCAGAATAAACATAGGAACTTGTTATGCCTGTCACTCACGATGTTCTTGGGCAACCCATGTAGCCTAAACACCTCTTTTAAAAACAAGTCAGCCACTTGGGCTGCTGTGTAGGTGGCTACAATAGCAAAGTAATGTGCAAATTTAGTCAATTTGTCAATCACCACATAAATACAAACCTTACCCTATACCCTGGGCAATCCTATAATGAAGTCCATCGAAATACTTTCCCACTTTTGATCTAGAATCGGTAAGGGCTGAAGTAAACCAGCTGGAAACGTATGCTCGTTCTTATTCTGCTGGCACACTGGGCACTCTCTAACATACTTCGAGACCTCATTCATAAGTCCCTTCCAAGTGAATCTCTCCCAGATTTGCCTCTAAGTCTTGAAGAAACCCATATGACCAACTAGTGGAGCATTGTGAAATGTTCTTTGTTAATGCATGAGGAAGGCACCAAATAGATTCTATCTTTATAGAATACAAGATTGCCATTTACCGTGTACCTGTCATCCTTAGTTGTGCCCTCAATCAATCATGTTGCCCACTGATCCTTTGCGTACCCTGCTGAAATCAACTCCCTCCAATCAGCTGATACCTTTACCAAGGAACACAAGTTTGGTCTCCGTGAGAGTACATCTTCTACCACATTCTTCTTCCCTTTGACATATTCAATGTCAAAGTCACAAGCCTGTAGTTTAGTAATCCATTTCTATTGCCTATCATTAAGGTCTCTTTGGCTCATGAAGTATTTAATGTTGTTATGATCTGTCTTAATCACAACTCTGCCCCCAACCAGATAGGATGTGAACTTGGCCAACGCATGCATGATGGCCAACATCTCCTGATCATAAATAGAATAGCTCTTCACCCCTCTCAATTTCCTGCTGTCAAAAGCTATGTTGTGTTTCTCCTACATCAACACAACGCCAATCATATCCTGAAGCATCACACTGTAGCTCAAATGGTTTGGTGAAATCAGGAAGAGCTAACGCTAGGCAAGATGACATCACCTGCTTGAAATACTCAAAACATTGTTGTGTTGTCTCTGACCACTCAAAGGCCCCTTTCTTCGTAAGGTCTGTCAAGGGAGCAACTGTTTGCGAAAACCCCTTCACAAACCTCTTATAGAAGCTACATAACCCAAGGAACCCCTTCAGCTGTGAAAGGCTAATCGAAGTTGGCCACTCAATGATGGCTCTAATCTTCTCTGGGTCAACTCTCACTCCATCTGCACTGATGATGTGTCCAAGGTATAAAATCTCTATCATGCCAAATTCACACTTTGATTCTTTGGTGAACAATGACTCACTCTCCAAAATACTCAAAACCTCCTCCAAGTGTTGCAAGTGCTCCTCCCAGGCTCTGTTGAATATCAGAATGTCATCAAAGAAGACTAGCACAAACTTCCTCAACTGCCTCCTTAGTACTCGGTTCATACAATTTTGAAATGTAGCAGGGGCATTTGTAAGCCCAAATGGCATTACCAAGAACTCAAAGTGGCGGTAGTGACACCTAAATGTTGTTTTCTCAATATCCTTGGCCCTCATCATAATTTGATGATAACCTGACCTCAAGTCTTAGTAAAGTAGACGACTCCATATAACTCATTAATGAGCTCATCTATCCACGGAATAGGGTACCTATTTTTTATTGTCGTTTTATTCAAAGCCCTGTAGTCAATACACATCCACATAGTTCCACCCTTTTTCTTCACTAAAACCACAACTGATGCAAATGAGCTCTTGCTAGGCCTGATGTGACCCATCTCCAATAACTCCTTTATTTCTTTCTCGATCTCATCCTCGTATTTCTTCGGATGTTTGTATGGAGTAGTGATCACCGGTTTTGCCCCCTCCTCCAGTTCTATAACATGCTCAATACCTCTCTCAGGTGAGACTCCATGTGGAATGTTATCAAACACCTTAGTGTGCCTATATATGACCTCTTGAACATCGGGGTGATAATTAACTCGTAATCTACTACTCTGAAACTGTAGGCATAATGAGACACTCTGCTACCCAATCTACCTCATCATGTTTGAACAATCGCTCCATCCTCCTAAGTGAGACTACCCTGAGTCCACCATTTGATAAGCCTCTGAGTACCACCTTCCTACCTTGGTATTCAAACCGCATCTCCATT
Organism: Thuja plicata; assembly: GCA_018584345.1. Taxonomy (NCBI): domain Eukaryota; kingdom Viridiplantae; phylum Streptophyta; class Pinopsida; order Cupressales; family Cupressaceae; genus Thuja; species Thuja plicata. Next base: position 568,337 of record MU225550.1, read on the forward strand.
TTCTCTAAATTGAAAATGAACTCAACCAGTGGCCTCATCCAGGTCATGCCAAGAATAACATCATAATCTCCCATATCCACTACATAAAAATAACCCACCATGTCATAATCTCCCATCCGCATGTGAAGATTTGTAATCATGCGAGTACTCTGTAGCTTATGCCCACTAGCCACAATGACTCTAAAGCCCTCATGCCCCTCTATCTGAAGCCCTTTCTTCTTAACCAAACTCTCAGAGATAAAATTATGAGTAGCCCCTGCGTCAATTAATGTAACAACTCATTGTCCATGTATCATACTCCTCACCTTAAAAGTTATTGACTACTCAGTACCAGTAAGTCGTGCAATAGTTTTTTCACCACCTAACTCCTCTCCTATTGTATTTTGCTCATCTCTGCCCTCAGAATCCAATTGTTGTTTTGCATCCTCTGATGTTGTCTCCTCAGCTGAAAAGTACTCCATCTGTGCTACTTTTGCTTTGACTGGACACTTGTTTGAAGGATCCCAAGGCTCTCTGCAATGGAAACATAGTTTCCTCCTCCTAAGATCATTTAACTGTTCACTGTCCAGACGATTTGAATCTTTCTTTTGTTGATGAGAATCCTTGTGGGAATGTTTCTTATCTTTCTCCTTCTTTGATGGAAAACCCTTTGAGTGAAATTATCCTTTGATGACGAAGGTTCCATCTCTCTCGCCTTTTTGTAAGCTTACTGCAATGTCGAAGGATTAAAACCCTTGATTCATCCCTTCAATGGCTCTGCCAAACCATCCATAAACAAAACCAATAACCTCCTCTATGAGATATTCGTTACCAAAACTAAAAGCCTCTGAAACTCTATTATAAATGTCTCAATTGATCCCCACTGTCTAAACTGAGCTAACTCCTTGAAATGTAACTTTGGATCCTTCTTGTCAAATCTCTCGATCAAGTTCTCAGTTATGGCTCTTATGTTCTCTAAATGCATTAATTTCTTTTTGTTTTTTGTAAAACTACGGTTTCCTTTTTTTGTCGAGTCCTTACCAAGTCCTTTCTCGAGCTTTTGCCGAGTCAGAGTGCAAGTACTATTTTTGGGCTGCCGAGTCCAAGTTAGTAGACAAGACAGACCAACACCTAACGACTTAATCATTTTAACAAGAAAGATATTCATAGTTGACATTAATGTGATAAGAATAACTTACGTATGGCCCTATATATAATTAAAGCTAACACAGCTATTAAGGTGTAACAAATTTAGTGCCAACTGGATTCAGTACCCCTTCTCTAGACTTTTCATTGTTATAGCCTTTATTGTCTGTACTACCATCTTGAATTTGTTTACGAGTGAACTATCGTTGCATTATATAATAGATTTTATTCATGCACATTCTTTTTGATCATCAAGTGATGCCACTACATTTGCATTTGCATCTATAATAAGATGTTCAATTCTGTTTTGGCCAGACAATTGCAAGAGTTAAAAAGAATTATCCAACTCTTTTTTGTGTCAGAAATCTATCTTGTAACAATTTGTTTTCTTTCTTATGTATATGGTGCTCTCACCTTGAAATTTCAATTTTGATATTATGTTAGCATCACTTTAACCTGAATATGACCATTTATGAAATTCACACATTCATTCTACGCATTGGATGCTTTTCCACAATCAGCATAATAGATATACAATGAGCTTTTTGTTAGAATTGGTGCAAATGAGTCGTCCAACCCCAATCTATTTTTTGTTAGAATCAGTCAAGTCTTTTGTCCCTTCTCCTTGTGTGTGACCACGCCATTTTCTCTGAAGTCTAAGGGTTATGAGCATTTAGTGCCTTTAGGATGGATGAAAGATGTTGCATTGAAATTTCCATCTTGGATTTTCACTTTTGTTGTTAGACCATTGTCTTCTCAGTTGCTTATGTATTTTGTGATTTTCAAATGTCAAAATGTTTCTTGCATTTTATTGCACCTGTTTGTTTGATAAAATATTTTTTAAAGCTTCAAGCAATTTCTAATTTTTTCGACCATAAAGTGCTCTTTGTCTATGCAAGTTTAGGTTTTCTATTGTTTTTGCACTCCCCTTGATTGTATGTTGTTTCTTTCCAGTTTAATTTCGTCTCTTGTGGTTATTTGTAGATATTCATATTACTTAATGCATTCAAAGTTATATGTCATCTTCCATCAAATTGAGGATAATTTGTGACTTATTTGGTTAGAAGCTATGCTCCACGCAGTTTTGGGGACGGGGACGTGTTTCCGGTACGGGTACAATTCAGAGCCAATTTTTAGGGGACAATAGGGGACGACTATGAAAAAAATAGGAGAATTTATATATATATATATATATATATATAGAAAGAGAGAGAGAGAGAGAGAGAGAGAATTCAAATATGCATATCATAACATTGATAAACCATTCACCATAGACATTTTAGATGCTCAATACAATGAATACATAGCAAATCAAGAAAATTCAAATACTTTCATTGTAAAAATATGGTTTACATTTAGCAAAAATGGCCAAAGGCTCCAAGTTTCATGCATGAAATGACATAAAGAGAAGTTTCTTGGGGTTGAATGGGCCTCTTGAATGTTTATTGAGGACTTCAGAAAGGCAATCAAATACAGTAGAGGATGTTGGCCCTGCTACATTCACACTAGCTGAAGTTGAAGACCCCCCCTGTGGCTGCCCTAGTACTATGCTTTTCTCTTTGAGGTTGAGTTTGTTGAATTTCCACTTCAATGCTATCACTACTACCACTTCCCTCACTCTCAATGTTGCTATTCATCATTATGAAATGTTATAATATATAACACTGCTGCAAGTTGAAAAGAAAAGAAAATTCACTCAAAATGCCCTCTTTATATGTTGCACAATGCAAAACAAATGTAAAATGAAATGAAAACAAATGGAAGATGAAACACATACCTGGAATGAAGAAGATTTTATGCCAAACCCTCCTCTTGCAACTCAAAAATGAAAACTTTCTTGCTACTCCTCTTTCTTTTCCTTCTTGCCAAGAATAGTTGAAATGAAGAAAAGAAGACTTCACCTTTTTAGCCTCCAAATAGGGTTTGATAATTTTTAATTGATACTTCTACCCAGTGGGGCCGGCCAACATTTAAAACAATCAAAAAAGTCACTTTTTCAAAAATAGTGGAGGTTTTTCATTGCTGGGAAAAAGGGGACGGCGTTAGGTACCGGGGACGGGTACGCTGTCCCCAATACCTAATGTCGTCCCCAAGTTTCCTAAACCCCCCAAAAATCCGTTTCGGAAATGTCCTCATTTTTTGGCAAAAAAGGGATGGAAAGGGGACAGGAAATTCCTGTCCCCGCGTCTCTGTTTCGTACCCGAGATGGGAGCAAGGGTTCCAGGGCAGGGGACGTGTCCCCGTGGAACACAGGTTAGAAGTTTATTTTTTTATCAAGAATTAATTACAAGCTCTGTATTTTTCCGGAGACAGCATCTGGGATCCACAAGCTTGAAACAAATGCTTCAGATTGTCAATAATTGTTCACCGGTGAAATATTTTATAACATTAAAAACTAATATCATTTATCGTTAAGGAAGTCGCTGCCTTCAATAGACAAACCATAGAGGATGTGAAAACAGTGCCAGATTTGGTTCCCTTATACTTGCATCAAACAATATGATGCTATGCCAGATTTAGGAAATAGCATTAGTGATAATCAAAGATTATATTATATTAAGAAGAACCTTGAATGCACAAAAGACAATGGTTCCATATTAGTGAAAACATATTAAGGAAGTCAGCGATTATCAAATAAAATGTTAGAGTACATTTTCAAGCGGCAGCGATTAATCTTAAATAGTGATTATGATTAATATCAAAAGGCAGTGATTTCCTAGAAATTAAAGTATAATTAAGTTTTAAATAAAAAGAAATGTGACTCTTCCAAATGGGTAAGATATTAAAAAGTCATGATTTCTCCCTCATAATGGAGGATGTTAGAGGAGAAAATCATTCATGGGGGAGAATGAATAATGAATGGATTCATGGATTTAGTGGATCAGAGAATTACTATTTATATTTGAAGAAAGGAATCAGAGAATATAAAATATTTATGTTACTCTTCAAAAGGAAGAGATAAGAAAGGAAATGAATCATATGTATTTGTAGCAAGCAATTAACGAGTTAATACTACAAAATAATATCTAAATCCTTATAAAGAACCATTATATGATCTAATATGTTGGCTAAATATTTTGCAAGTAACTAGACAACGACTTACAAAATGGTAATTTTTAGACATAGTATACTTGAGATGAATCTCTCCTCTCAACAACAGGGGAGGCGCTCTTCTTACCACTGTTCAACTAAATAAGTACTTAACTAGAAATTAAAATTGGGTGGGATAGAAGATCAATTCCTATTATTTTCAGGAATGATGCATAAATTTCACCAAGCTCATACAATATTTTCACTAAAAAGTGCAGTAATATAACCGATAGACTTCTTATTAGATGTAAGAACAATTGGAAGCATACCAATTCTTCTAACTTAACAAGAGAGCTACAGAAGCCCAAAGTTTTCTGCACTTCTCCAAAATCATTAAATAATAATATGCAACACAAAACAGCTCAAAGTTTGTTAATATGACGCATTCTTGAACTTACTTTAATAATTAGAATTGAAGCACAAAGTCTCTCAATTCCTTCTTATCCTCTAACAACTTACTCTACTTCAATCTACAAAATTGTAACATAAAGTTTACAAAAATCAGATTGAACACTTTTTACAATAGCAAATAGTATATGCACCTTTCTCAATAAACTCAAGATTATATCACATATGTGACATAAGAACACATACGATATCACAAGCTCCTTCAACACAAAGTTTGAAAAGTACTTGCTCTTTTATTCACTGGAACACAATTTGCACAATAAAACTCAAGGTCTCTATTGCTGCAACAATTTTGGCATGGTCCACTTGCATAAACATAAAAATGGTAATTACAATGAATCCCACTCATATGTATAGGTGAGGGGATGAGAGAAAAAGTTGGGAGGATTCTAACAAACTATTGACTTATTCAACAATACAGTCCTTTTCTAATTTGACATGTAATGTTGTCACATGCAATTGCAATTTTTTGCTTTGCATGCAATTTGTCAAAATAGAATTACAAAATGCAAATCTAAATTCCTAGAAAGCATAAGAAATCAAAGTGCTCGAAGGCACTTCTTCATTTCGTGCCACGAATTCCTGGAACTTGTGGATGCTTTCTTGTACTTCACCAGGATCTGACACGCCTATGTTCTTTGCAGCAACAGTCGTCTTGATGACTGCATCAGAACACCGGGAAATTATTGTCATGTCTTCAAGAACGGTTTGGAGATGATCAAGAGAAAACTGGTAACCTGTGAGTTTGTCAAGTGAATTCAATGTGAAATGATCTGCCTCAAGCCCTTGATGAGTCATCCGTTGAAGTTCAAAAATTGTGGTATCTTCTAGAATCAATTCTTGATGATCATTTATCAATTTGCATGATATTTCTTCAAACTTGGTACTAATCTCCTGCTCCTCAGTACAAGTTTCAATTGTTGCCTCCACATCTGTAACCAAGCCTTCAATGACCTGGCCTCTGTTTACCAGTAGTTCCTTGTATTCAATATATTTTTCAGGAGAAGGTATGACCTCATTCTCACAAAACACCTCCAGTTTCAAATTTGAAAACTTGTTCTAGATTTCCAGAAAAAAGATTGAGAGACTCCGAGTCTTGATTAAAAGTTCCGAGAACTTCATTTAGCTTGGATGTCACTGCTCTTGCATATGTTAGAACCCATAGTGCTTTCCTTATCAGCTTTGTTCCTTGTGCCATTAACCTGTCAACCCATGCATTAATGGCTATGGCCGTTTCCCCAGCTTTCTCAACTTGCTTAATGGATTCTTCTGCAATAGAAGATGCCAATGGATCAACCTCCTATGAAGATTTGGTGATCTTTCGAATCAGCTCCACGAGCAACTCATTTTGTTCTTTCAACTGGCCCTTCTTTTTAAGTTCATCATAATCAAGTGCCAGTATAGCTACAAATTCTTGGGCATCATTGCTAATACCACTATGTGTTTGTTTACCCAAATCAAATCTAGTAATTCTGAAATCAACAAGCTGCATTTCTTCCCAAGGCTTTTTTATAAGGGGTTTGGCTATCTCGACATACTTTGTTCTGTCTTTATCTACTTGAACTTTTGAAACAATTTTAGCTTTCTTAGCACCACTGATCTTGACTCGCTTCAGCTTCTTTAAGTCAAAATCATCTAGAGAAACTTCTTGTTTCTTCCTCTTGGGGATAGCAGCACTTAGCCAAGGAGGAAGGTCAAAAAGGGAAGCTTGAGGCTCTTCGGTTGTAGCATGTGATGAACTAGGTTGGGTATGCAATGTGGTTGAAACAATTGTCAGTGTTTCAGTCTGAATAGAAAAGGAGATAGTCTATGTGGTGACATGAGGCATTGATTCAGACATGAATCGATCAAAGTCTCTTAGGGTAGAATAACCTTCAGCAAAAGGAATTGTGGGTGAACATGGGTGAGAATCATATGAGAACACATTGGCCAAGTTATCATGAGGTGTGTCAAGAACAAACTCAATGGCTTGAGAAGATACTTTTATGGTATCAGAGCTGTTTATCCAAAATCGCGAGTCTGGTAGAGTTTGCGAAGGTTTCTTTCCTGCAATTTGCGAAGGCTTTTTCGAAGGTTTTTCTCCTGTCTGTCCACGCGAAACCCTCATATCAGAGCTTGCGGTGAGTGTGGATTCGCGACCTGTGTCTGGCCTCATCCGCGACCACGATTTCTGTGACTTCTGTGACTTCCGCGACTGGCCTCATCCGCGACAGCGACTTCTGCGACCTCTGCGACTTTCGAGACTTGTATAAGTTCATTACGACACTAGGTTTGGAGGAGTATCGCGTCTGTATGAGACCTGGTTCGATTTCGACGTGATTTACGTCATGTATCTGTTCTAATCTGCATTTTCTTGGCTCCTGTTGTGACCAGAGCCGTTTTTTTTTGCGGAAACCCTAAATTTCGGGACTAGAAAATTTTTTCAACTACATTTTTGTGGTGGGTTTCTCGAGATCCTATCTGGGTCTTTGTTCAATTTTTCTGGGCACCTCGTTTTCCGTGCCTTGATTTTCGGGCCAGCGGATTTGAATTCTGACTCCAGATTCTTTCTGGGTTTTCCGTCTATTCTTCTGGGTACCTGTCATTTTTTTCTGGGTCTGTCTTCACGTTGCCTCGAAATCCGTGCACATGGCATCTTTGACCAATCTGATGTTGGAGGGAAATCAGCGATTTAATGGCAGCAATTACAACACTTGGAAGCAGCG